>JAXCLQ010003498.1:0-53193 GCA_035584115.1 Cedrela odorata
ATAGAGTCCTGACATCATAATACATCACTGGATCTCATTCTGCATTTTATATATAATACTCATATATATATACACGCAACTGTATATGCAAAATGATATAAATGCCATTTTATTAATGATAAACTAATTTACAATAATATTCAAAATTTATATATATATACATAAGGATGATATCCCTAGACTGTATGACACGATTGGTTCTAGGGCATATCTCCAACACTATTAGCATCAAATACTTATCTTTAGCAGCATCAAACATATTAGTCATTTAATATCATAGTCCCATATGACATCACCTCAACTAGGAACTGATTCAGATGTATTTAAATCAAGACTCTGTACTCATATTTACAACTCCTTACAGATAGAGTCATAATATCATAATACATCACGGGAACTCATTCTGCATTTTATATATACAATATATATTAGCGACTATACATACAAAATGATGTAATAGCCATTTTATGAATCGTAAATTATTTTATAATTAATTACAAAATTATATATACATAAGGATGATATCCTTGAACCCTATGACACGATTAGCTCTAGGGCATATCTCCACTAGGCGAAACATGAGCGGTTGTCATGCGCCCTTATATAGGTGGTTAGATAAAGAAAAATGAATAATTTGGGTGTCATAGGTCATGGAATTAGTGATTGAAAGTGTGTCAAAACATGGGACAAAATTCAGATAGATGCAATCATTGGAAATCGGTGCAAGGCTCGGAAAAACAAAATCTAAAGGAGTTTTTGATATCGGATTAAGGCATGGTAAAATGATATAGAAACTAGACCTCTATGATCCCAACATATCCAACATTTAGCTCATTTCATGAAGAAATGAGATTGCAATAAATTTTTGAAAGTGATAGCCCTATAGCTGACGTACCTTATTTTAATGTGACACTTGTTGAAAACTTGGCATAACTTAGGTAATCAGAGTTGAAATCCAAAATCCGCAAAGTGTGGTATAAACTAGACTCATAATTGACTGGTTCACCAAAGATTTAGATCAAAATAGATCACCGATTTTGGGCGGCGCACATTTATAGCGAGCGTAAAGCGTATTTAGTGCATAAAAGAGTATTCTAGCTTAAATTCTAATTTTATTCGATGAATATTTCAATTATGGTATTGTTTAGTTAGGTGATAAGTATGCATATTACATTTTTTATTTAATTCGGCATATTGTGTAGGGCCTAACGAAGAACCGTTTAATTGTGGATTTATAAACTGAGCGAACGACGTCAACGCTTTGAAACAAGCGAGTTTGCGATTTAAGGGTGAGTAGATGGATACATTTATCAAAGTGTTTTAAAAATAAATTATTTAAAATGTTAATTTATTTTCTGAGAATTATAAAATTTAAAAATGATTTAAATTTTTAATTTTGTTCGAATTTGTGGAATTTAGATGTATTGCCAATATGAAATCAATATATTATGAGTAAGTATATATTTTATAAGATGTTTTGATTATTCATGAAATATTCTGTGGATGGGTTGATATGTAATAAATTAAATTATTTTGTCTTGTGATTTTTATGATGATTGTTATATACTGATTTTATATTTGAGATTTTCAATGCAAGTGCCCAATTTAGGTGCATCTGTGCACATATTATTTTTCCACCCTTACCCAAGAAAGGGGTAAGGGAGAGGTTACATATTTCGTGGTTATATATATTCTACTCTTACATAAGAAAGAAGCAAATGAGAGGTTACATATTTCGCCTTTGCCTAAGAAATGGGGTAACGGCGAGTTTACCATTTCCACCTTTATCATTTGATACAAGGTAAAAGAGAGGTTACTATTTCTGCCTTTGTCATCTGTTAAGAGGTAAATGAAAGGTTACAGCTACATAAGTCGATGTCTAGCACCGTATCTACTCATCCAAGCCAACATTAACGAAAGGACTAACAAAATTATTTTATATACTGATATAGAAAAACTCGTTAGCGAGTCTCAAGGTGTTAACTAGATGTACACAAAAAAATGTCTGCAGAGATAGTTTCCCGACGAGCCCAAATATTTTATTTGAACATCCACAAATATGTTTATGAAATTAGTTTTAAGCATGATGTTATATCTGATGAATTGATTTTAAATTATAATGAAATTTTGTATTTCTTGTGTTAAAATGTTGATACTCTTAATCATATATTATTTTATGATTTTTAGATTTAATACTGTCCATCTATTTACTTAGTTATACTCACTTTTTTATTTTCTTCAAATATTTTCAAATTAGACAGGTTTCGCGGAGGTCATGAGTCCACTCCCCAGATCAAAATTGGCGAAGAACTTTTATGGGAGACTGGCAGGTACTTAGGGTCTTGAATGTTATATATGTAAATAAGGTTTAGTTGGGATCCATAAATTATATTTTGTAATTGATTTGTGAATAACGAATATATTATAGGTACAAATGTTAAGGATTTAATATATGTTTATACATGTGTATGTATTTATGTGGACATTATATGTGAAATATTATATTGAGATTTTAATTATTTGTATGGATGAAATATGGGAAGTCTTACACAATCGTGAGAGTACAGATGATATGTATATCTTGCGGTTATGTGACGGTTGTTACATAACCGTATAGGTGGATCGAGGCGTGACAGCCTGATTTATTTATATGCTTTATAATCATTGATTTGAAAATGATTTTGTTATGCATGTATATTTGTGATGTAACCAATGGGCCTAATATTGTTATATGGCCAGTAGGCCTGTTTGTTTACCATATAGACAATGAGGTAGTGTTAAACCCTGTTCTTTGAACATAAGGGTAAAGTAGTCATTTGTATGACATTCATTTCACACAAGCATGGTAATGGTTAGTTGACACATTAACGAGGCTTAGGTGAATTAAGCTAGTTCATGGTATAATAATTTAATGAATTAAGCGAGTTGAATTTAACATGTATTTGGGTTTTGTATGTTGCCCTACACTGAAGCATTTGGCGATCTCGTTAGCCGATTAGTGAGCGATGTCAAGGGGCAGCGGCCTTGCGGGGGTTCGGGGGGCAAAGCTCCGAGAAAAAATTTTTATTTTATTTTAAGCGTTTGTGAGAAAATGGATAATTGGATAGGAAATATCAATACCTAAGGCCAAGGTATCAATATATGAAGAATGCAGATTGATACGTGTACAAAGTGTCGATATGTTGAAGAGTTCAGGTCGATACCTAATGAATGGATCGATACTTATACACGAGACAGAGAGTTCGAAATTAATTTCAAGTTGAACCAGATCGATACCTTTATTGAAGGTATTGATCCATTGAAAAGAATGGATCGATACATAAAGGCAAATGTATCGATACTCGAGATCAATGAACAAATCGATACCCAACCTAAAGGTATCAATATCTAGCCTAAAAGTATAGATACATGACGCTAATCTAGGTAAAATTTGCCTGGCAAATTAGTCTTTTTGCCCACTATTGTAAATACCCAAGAAGGGGATTCAACACCAGAGTGTTCTGCATTCATTCATTTCCTTCTCTCTTTCTAAAACACCTCTCTTTTTCTTTTTCTCTCTGGTTGTTAAGTGATTACCCATCCTTCCTTCATCACTTTTGTATTGATATTAAACAAAAAAATAACAAAAAAGAAAACTAGGGTTTGAAGATAAATAGGGGCTTTTACCTTCAAACAACAATGTGAGATTCCTATGAACTCCTACAAGCTAGAGATAAGCCTATTAACTCATGTTAGGCTTGATTTTAAGATTTGGTAACAAGTTAAAACTTAGGTTTCACTGTTCATGCGAGATTTATTCGGATTTCATATAAGAAATGGAGATTTGTGTTGATTTAGGTATAATTGAAAGTATATGATAATTATATACATGCTAGATATTGTTTTGGAATGAGTAATTTGTTTTAGATAGAAATGCAAAATAGAAATAGTTATCGCCATGGGATTTCATGGTTGGAAATTGGTTAAATGGTATCGGGTAGTAAGCCTCGTGGTGTGATATGTGTTAACTAAAAGAATTAAGTCATGTTTTCAACAAGCATTTCATTTAATGCATATACGTTAACTCAATTAGAATTGTGAAATTCACTATATATATATGCATGTGTGGTATCAGGTTCAGAGAACTTGAGAGAAGGGCCAAGTGGGTGTGAGAATTAATAGTGGAAGTAGTTACCCTCTCCTTGTTGTGAGTAAATTTATAAATACACATTATATAAATAAAATGCATGTAATAATTATATGTACGCTTGTGTGTGAAACAAGTATTTTGTAATATTGAAATGAAACTTGAATTGAATGTTTTACATGTGTTATGTGTTTTACTTGGATATTAAGATGTTTTATTATTTGGTCTGCTATTATAAATACTTTGATTATATATGCTAAAATGGCTGAGGAGGCCTAACTTGTTTAAATGTTTTATAATCAAATGATTTGAATTAAAGTATACATATATATTGGTAATGAGGCCGGTAAGGCCAGTTATTGTTTATTAGCCAATGGGTCATGTTATTGACTATATATACAGGAAGGTAGCCTATGGGCAGACCTGTTGAGAGGCCGTATAGGTGAGTAGAACCGTAGTGGAGCTGATATAAGGGAAAGAGGACATGGCAAGCCTATTGTGTACTATTCACAATGTGCAATTGTAGAGATCTCATGGATTTGACGGATTACGAGGACAATCGCTTATGTCTCCAAGTGACTACTTGAGGCCAACATCAGTGAGGCGAGCTAGTTTAATAAATGCATACTTTACAAGAAAATAAATGGTTTTACAAGCATGAGAAATAGTTTTCTATTTAATAAATCTTTACTACATATGGTTTGTACATGAAAAGCCCATTGATGGTTATAGATTTTGTCCCGACCAAGGTAACGTGTTGAGGACATATGGCTAGCCCGATTGATTGTTTTAAAACTGTTACAGACCAATGAAATGTTTTGTGATTGTTAATTTAAATGACATGTAACTGTACGTATATATTTTGAGTACATTGTGACATAAATCCCAATATCTGTATTTGTAAATGCCTATGCATATACGTATGTCGGTATGTATGTATTTATTTACTGAGTATAGTTGTATAATCACCCCTCACATTTTCAGCTTTCAGATTAAGCGCGTTAGTCCTAGCTGGTTTAGTGGTGGCGATAGAGAGCTTGAGAAGCTCCTAGTAGGTTCTCTATCTTGACTCACTTGTATAAGTTAGAGTCCATTGGATATGTGATTTTATTTGGATTTGTAATTCTTAGGAAAATATGTAAAGTATTATATTATAACTAAATGTTATGTAAGAAATTATTATTTTATTCAACCCATATAATAAATGATTTTCTAAACATGTTGTAGATGAATTGATCACGGAGATTAATTCTTTAAGAATACTCCTATGGATGGGAAATGTATTTTTAAAATATTTTTCAGGAGTGTAAGATGTACAGGTTAGCCTTACAAGCTCTCTTGATATGTTTTGGGCATTAAAAGATGTATTAAGAGGGTCTGTGGCGATTGTCACAGGTAGACCCTAGGGTTAGGGCATGACAGGTAGCCTATGGATAGACCTATAAGATGCTGCATAGGTGAGTGGAGTTGTCGTGGGGCTGGTATAAGGGAAGAAGGCCATGATGAGCCCATTGTGTGCTGTTACACGTATGTACTATTATAGATACCCTATGGAAAGTCCTGATGGCTTGATAAAGATTATCTTGGATTTGACGAATTTTAAGGACAATCACTCGTGTCACCAAGTGACTACTCAAGGCCAACACTAGTGAAGCAACCTTGTATTTTTAAATACGCATGTTTTTACAAGAAATAAATGATTTTGTAAGACATGAGGAAATAGTTTTATATTTGATACAATTTTATTGTGTATGGTTTATGCATGAAAGACTCACTAAATGTTACAGTTTTATTCTCGACCAAGGTAGCATCTCGAGAATGGATGGTCAATCTAGTTGATTATTTAAAGCTATTTGCAGACCAATGAAATATCTTCTAATGATTAATTTAAACGAACATGCATATATATACTTTGAGTGTATGGTTTAAGTATATCCCAATGTCAGGATTTTGTAAATGCGTGTACATGTATGTATTTTATTTACTCATGAGTATATTCGTATACTCACACCTCACCTTTATAGCTTTTAGGTTAAACGTCTTAGTGTTCACTGAATTAGAGGTAGTCATTAAGAGCTTATGACGCTATGGTTAGGTCATCTTTTTGACTCACTTATGCTTTTGGTACCATTGATAGACTGGTTTAATATTTGTAAAATTCTTTGAAAACCAAACGATTTATGTAAACATTTATGTTTGTTCATTCCAAACGAAAATGATTTTTATAATTTTATTTTATTTGATTGATATTTTCTGTGTTGTGGATGAATTAATCATGAATGATCAATTATTTGATAATGATCTCAATAATAGAAGTAAATGATTTGCAAATGTGATACAAGTTTTATGATAAAGGAAAGCCTTATAGACTTTTTTGATGTATTCTTGGTATAAATGGTGCATCATGAGGGTTTGTGGCAATTGTTACGGGTGAACCCTAGTTTTAGGGAGTGATAATTTTAGTGGTATTAGAGCCTTTGGTTGAAAATGGATTTCAAAGTTTTTGAAAACAGTTTGAGATTTTAAAACGGGTTGAATATAGTTTTGAAAAAGATTTTTTTTAATTTATCTAGTGGATATTAAGTGAGTCTAATCATATATAGGTATCTACTATAATCAAGCATATATGATCAAACTTAGTTTTTTATGTAGTAAGTAAGGATGCATACTTACTCCGTGTTCAGGAAAACGAAGGGATAGACACCGTAGAGTACTATTACTTGAAGAGGTATCAATAGATTCCTCATATGTACCCTAGTTTCCTCAACCAGTACAAGTAGCCTCAATTTTACAACCTAGTATGGAAATGCCAGCTAATGTACCACCAGAGATGTGGATAGCTTTTATGGAATATTGGAGTGCCTAGAACCAAACACTAGCTCAGCTTGAGCAAGTTCTCTTAAGACACCCACCTAGTGAACTAATGATAGCACCCCAATGCCAGTGACTCATGCCGTCTCTACAAAGTCATTTAAACCAGTATATAAGCTTTACAAGTTGATAAAGGAAGTTAGACAATTGGGTATGTATTTTTTTTCATAAACTTATGATGTCATTGTGGTAACTAAATGGATGAGACAAGTACAATAAAATCTATAGGATATAGGTATTGCAGATGAGGATAAGTTGAGGGAGACTATAAGGTTGTTACAAGATTGATCATTGGTATAAGTTTATTAAAAGATTGAGAAACATAAATGTTTTCTTTGGGTTATAGTTCATAAGACACAAATTACGAGTAAAACCAAGTCTCGATGTTATGATTTTGAGCGGTTTTACCAATGATATGTAACATTTGGTATACACTTATATGATGCATTAATCAAAAGAGTAAAGAATTAAAGTTTTAGTGATATCATTTTTCATGAATGTCAGTAATTGGATTATACGATGATGTAATCTTGAAATATTTTGGAACCCTCTTGGAAACTAATTGATTGATTTTTATATAGTGTATTGATATTAGTCGACATGGTTTTGTGATTGGATTATTTTTTTCAAGTTGTTATGTTGACTTGAATTAATTTTATTGATATATATGTATTTGTATCCAAAAGGTTCTATGAGGTTGTTTTCCAGTATAAAAGTTTTTGGGGTATATTTAAACGTTGAAAATTTTTTAAAGTGTTTTATATGTTAAATTACAGGTGGTTTTATCAAAATTATAGGGGAGAATGTCGAAATTTTCTTGGTAAGATGTTAATAAGTTATACACTTAATTTATATTAAGGATATACTAGTCTTGTCTTAAGAATGATTATGGAGACTCATTGTAAGAACCGATTTAGTTCCTATATTTTTAGTTCCATAAAGTTTATATATTAGCTACATTACGATTAGTATTTGTGATGGAGATTATTAGAGGTAGTTATAAGGATTTTAAGTCAATATTATATATTCGCATTTAAAATGATGATCTATTTTGGTTCTAATATATGGGTCTTTTAACATCCAAACTAAATGTTGTTATGTTGGCTTAACAAAGTAGCGTTTTTTGAAATTATGATTGGTGTGTTTAAGTGATAGAAATTTATTAGCTATAAATTGAGAGGTGTCTATTATATACAAGGAACTTAATCATCCTATGTTATTATGTCTTTATATTTGATGCTGGGAACCATTATTAAGAAGAGTCTGAGGCTTGATGATCATGTCATTGAATTTGTTTGAAGTTAATTTATACCAAACAACTTATACCTGATGCGTAACGACCGCCCCTTACGAGAGGCGCCGCGAGATGGTTAGACTACTACATGCTTAACTAGTTCATGTCATGTCACCTAGTAATACCGTCATTTTAACACTAAGGTTCAACCCTCGTATGTCGACAGCACCTCAACAACCATGCAATGCATTGCCTATCTGTGACTTCACAATCTCATGAACAATGACATGTTTCAAGTATAAAACATTTTATTTCTAATAGATTGTGCAAATTGAATGGAAAAGAGATAACTTTGCTAAATATAGTTTACAAAATAAAACCATTTGCCTTTCTCCCTGCATTTTCCAGTATCGTCTTCTTCCTTTTCAAAAATAAAAGCAATACATTGGTCTCCTGCTCCCTCTCTCAATTTTTAACTAAACGGCTTCTAATTTGCCCAATTTTCTTTCAAATTTTAGTTATAGGTAAGCTTAATAACTCATTAGAAGCTTAGTTTTTGGATTTTGAGCATGATTTGAATTTGAGTTACTATTCACCTAAAAAATATCCTTGATATTGCTTAGAAAATGTTAAATTGTATTAAATTAGAGTAGAAAACATAGTATTAGATTTATTTGGCATTGACTGAGGTGTTTGTGGGAAGAAATTTGTGTGTTTTTCACTCGGATAAACAGTAATTTTGAAGGCGCTACAGTATTTTTGAATATTACTACAGTAACTTTAATATGCACAGTAACAGTTGTACAATAACTATAATCTGTACAGTAACTGTTTATACAGTAAACTGATATAAACAGTGCTTAGCTACAGACCTGTATAAACAGTATTATACTACAGTAATTTCGTGCGTGAACAATGTTTTGCTACAGTATTTAAATAAAAAATCGTATTTGTTTACTTAGACAAAAATGTATAAATTTAGGGTAGTCGGAAACATGAATTAGCATAAGTTAGTAATAGAAATTCGTTCTTGAAAATCGGATAAATGACTTAGTTAGTAAAAATTAGTGATAGGAGTAAAACTAATGAATTTTAAACACTAATTTTACAAATATTACATTAAAATATTTATATTGATTTATTGAATAATAGAAGACATGATTTAAATATTTGTGAAACTAGGCTACGAGAATTTTATGAAATGATTTTTGAGTGCCGTTTGCGGCATTATAACCTAGACATTACAAGCTTTTATTAATATTAACCATCATCAAATTTGACATTACTACAGTAACTATGCATAAATTACTAAAATACTTTTGATCCTATTTCTATTTACTTTACGCCTAAATTAACACACCAATCATCAATTTACTATTATACCCTATAAAGTTCAAATTTGGGTTGGGTTCCACATGATGTAACAACCCCAGCCCTTGGTATGGCCACCAAGTTCCACCCGACCCATACTTAGACTATTGAGTTACCGTTGTTATAACCTAGTGTCCCTTACGAGCCCACTGAGCAGAAATTTGTCACTCGGCCCTCTAAGCACCACAGGCTTAGCTACCAAGGTATTTGTTCCCTCCTCGAAGGGAAGTTTGCCTCCCCAAACAATTGTTTGTGTGAAGAAAATTGGGAGTGTTTATGCATTTATTGCCTTGGTTCTATGGTTATTTTCATTGGATAAAAATCATCTTAATATAGACTTAGAGATAATGATGTATTGCAAAATGCAAATTTAAAATCTAATGTTGGTTATATTGTTTACAAAAAGGGTGAGGGGTGGTAGAAAAGAGTTGTCCATAATAAAAAAGAGGTGAGAAATGAGATGTAATATGATATAAAAAGAAGTATTGAATAATAATGTGGCATCTAGGGTAAGCCACTCAGTAGGAAATAAAAATTTAAGGTAAGAAAATGTCGAAAGCTTGCCTTAAGGTTAGTGAACATAACATTATAAGGAAATACCTTGCTAGCCGGGCCTATTGTGCTTAAAGGGCTGAGGGACAAATTCTTGCTTAGTGGGCCCGTGAGGGACATTAGGTTGTAACGGCGATAACTCGCCTTTTTATGTAATAACCTCGGCCCTTGGTACGGCCACCAGAACCCACTCGGCCCAAACTTGGACTACTGAGTTAATGCTATTACAGCCCAGTGTCCCTCACGGGCCCACTGAGCAAAAATTTGTCCCTAGGCCTTCTGAGCACCATAGGCCCGGCTATTGAGGTATTTGTTTCTTCACCGAAGGGAAGTTTGCCTCCCCCACCAATTGTTTGTGTGAAGAAAATTGGGAGTGTTTATGAGTTTACTGCCTTGATTTTATGGTTATTTTCATAGGATAAAAGTCATCTTGATATAGACTTAGAGATGATGATGTATCGCAAAATGCGAATTTAAAATCTAATGTTGGTTATATCGTTTACAAAAAGCGTGAGGGGTGGTAGAAAAGAGTTGTCCATAATTAAAAAAAAGAGGTGAAAAATGAGATGTAATAAGATATAAAACGAAGTATTGAATAATAATGTGGTATCTAGGGTAAGCCACCTAGTAGGAAATAAAAATTTAGGGTAAGAAAATCTCGAAAGCTTGCCTTAAGGTTAGTGAAAATAACATTATAAGGAAATACCTCGGTAGCTGGGCCTGTGATGCTTAAAGGGCTGAGGGACAAATTCCTGCTCAATGGGCCCATGAGGGACATTGGGCTATAACGGCGATAACTCGCCTTTTTATGTAATGATCCTGACCTTCGGTATGGCCACCAAGTCCCACTCAGCCCACACTTGGACTATCGAGTTACCGCCATTATAGCCCAGTGTCCCTCACGGGCCCACTGAGCAAGAATTTATCCCTTGGCCTTCTGAGCACCACAGGCCCTGCTACCGAGGTATTTGTTCCTTCCCTGAAGAGAAGTTCGCCTCCCCCACGTTTCGAACCTAGGACCTCCCCTTTAAGGAGTAATCCCAATGAAAGTGAGTACTAATTGTTCTAGTGTTACTCAATTTCCTGCTTAGTCGGCCAGTAAGGGACACTAGGCTGTAATGGTAGTAACTCGGTAGTCCAGGTATGGGCTAAGCGGGACCTGGTGGCCATATCGAAGGCCGAGGTCATTACACCAGACGCATATCCTCATTTTGTAGCACATTCATAGATTTTCCATATATCTTTGTTAAAAGATTTTATCTAGTAGTTGTTCCACTAATTAGATTGACAAGAAATGGAGTCAGTTTGAATGAGATATGCAATGTGAACATAGTTTTCAATCACTAAAGGATCATTTTACATCCACACCAATATTAACTCTTCTTACATCAGGGTATGGTTATGTTGTGAATAGTGATGCCTCTAAACAAATATTGAGCTATTTATTGATGCGGAATGGGAAAGTAATTGCTTATGCTTCTCATTAGATTAAGCCTCATGAAGTTAATTATCTTACTCAGGATTTAGAATTTGTGACGGTAGTTTTTGCATTAAAAATTTAAAGATACTACTTGTCTCGGAAGTAGTGTTAAGTGTTTATAAACTCTAAGAGTTTGAAATATCTCCTTACACAGCGAGAGTTAAATTTGAGAAAATGGAGGTAGCTCGAGTTAATTAAGGATTATGACTTGGTTATCAAGCACCATCCTAGGAAAGCTAATAAAGTAGTAGATGCTTTAAGTGAGAGATCTTATGTTACATTAGCAATTGTTTGAGTATCGTACATGTCTTGATTGGTAGAATTGAAGGCTTTGATTGTGGCCCTAAATTGTGATGAGACCGAATCTGTGGTGGCTAATTTTATTGTGAGACTCACATTGGTGGATCAGATCAAGGAAAGGTATATGCATGATAGTAGTTTAGCCCAGATATGTTGTGGACATGAGTTATAAAGGTTTAAAGTAGCTAGGATATGCTCATATTTTTATTTAAATTGTATATAATAACAGTTATCCAGCTAGTATTAGCATGGCACTGTATAAAGCCTTATATGATGGAAAGTGTTGAATATATTTATATTGGGGGTGTAGTCGGCGAAATGAAATTAGAAAATGCAGAATTAATAGAGATCTCCATTAAGAAGAATAAGAACATCTATGAAAGAATGAAAGTGGCATAAGACAGACAGAAGTCTTATGCTGATCACCAACAAAAAGCTTTAGAAAGTGATGTCGATGACACAGCGTTTTAGAATGTATCACCTTAGAAAGAAGTGATACATTTTCGGATTTGAGGGAAGTTGCTTCCTCAATTTATTGAGCCTTACGGAATAGTGGAAAGAGTAGGCACGGTAGCCCACAGTTTTGAATTGCCATCAGAGTTAGCCAGAATTTATAATGTGTTCCATTTTCGAGGTTAAAAAAGTACGTGTCAGATTTATGGCATATTTTAGAGACACCTCAAAAAGAGTTGAGGGATGCTTTAAATTGTGAGATTTATCTAATGAGGATAGTTGATCGAAAAAATAGAGTTTTAAGAAGTAAAAATCATTATTAGGGTAAAAATTGTGTGGCGAAATTTAAATGTCGTGGATATAATTTGGGAGTCTAACATTTCATGCTACCGTAGTACTTGTATCTTATTTAATAGACGTACTTACTACGTGAAATTTTGAGGACAAAATTTTTCTAAGGGAGGTTAGAACTTGTAATGTAGAACCCGCAAAATTTGACATAACTAAATCTTATTTGACTCTATTATTAATGAAGTATTCGGAAGCATTAGGATTCGAGAAAATTTATTTTAGTATGCACGTATAGTTAAATCGACACTTAGGTAATAAAATTGCCATAAATATATATATATATATATACTTAAGTACATGATTTTAATTCTCTTTTATTTTTAAGATAAGTATAAGTGATGTAAGGACTAGATTGATAGGATTTTAAAACTCAAGAGATTAAAGTGCAAAATTTTTATAAAGTTAGCAAGAAAGTGTAAATAAGAAAAGTGTGATCAAAATAATTATATTATTTCATTGTGAGCTAATGAAGTGTGTTATTAAGTCAAGCCCTAGATATTTCTAAGTTAAACCAATATGATTATATAAGCCCAAATTCAATTTTAATGCAAATAAGCCCAAATATATTTAATTCAAAATAAATATATTTTCTTTACAATTTACTACAAAATCACTACTTTACACCTGGCATAATCTTAGCCCTCATTTTTTTCCATATTATAAAATTTAAATGATTTTTGGATAAGAATGAAATAAAGGCAAAGTGAGTGGGATATAAGGTGTCAAGCTTTTAACCCTTGGATTAGGTGGAGTAAATCTAAGCCCTCCATGTGTAAGCAATTAAATAAAATGCAATAATTGGTGTTTTAAGTTTTCAAATTAAGACAAAGGAAAGACAAGAAAAGGTGGCAACGTGGAAGGCAAATGAAGGAGATTTAAAAAGCAAAACAAAAGACAAATGTGTTTTATTGGTCAATTACGTTATGCTTATCAATTCAATTTTGTAGATTTTTCTAAAAGTTTATAGACCAATTAAAAGAGAAATCAAAGAGGAAAATAAAGAAAAAGGAAGGCTACGTGTAAGGCAAAAGAGAAAAGAAACAAAAGGAAATCAAAGACAAAAACGTAAAGGAGAAGAAAAGAAGGAAGGCAAACCATGAGAAAGAAAGAGTAATGGCCATATTTGAAGAAGAAGAAGGAAGGAGGAGAAAAAGAAAAGTAGAGAGAAGAGCTTGATTATTGGTAAGTTTGTGTATGTAAAATTGATTTTGAAGTGTTATTGTTGTTTTAATGGTTAACTTATGTTAGACTGAGGTTGAAACATGAACTTGTAATTATGGTTATATA
This sequence comes from Cedrela odorata, assembly GCA_035584115.1. Taxonomy (NCBI): domain Eukaryota; kingdom Viridiplantae; phylum Streptophyta; class Magnoliopsida; order Sapindales; family Meliaceae; genus Cedrela; species Cedrela odorata. Next base: position 14,026 of record JAXCLQ010003498.1, read on the forward strand.
TAAATACAATGTAAATGATGTATATGTGTGTTGATTTGGGTGTTAAGGAATGAATAAAATTAATTAAAATGGAGATTGGTGTGTAGACATGCATTATAATGAATTTTTGAGCATGGAGGATAAATGATTGTGAGGTTACGTAAATGGCATGACCTAAACTTAAATTTCTGTAAATGGGAATAAAAAAATGTGTGTGATGTATTTATTGTCAAATGCGCTAAAATGGACATAAACTAAAGGGGGTGGTGCGGAATTGTTGGCAGTGAGGGTTGATGATTTGGATAGCAAGTATGTGTGTATATAACAGAGTTAGGGATGTAGTTGTTGCTAGAAAAGATGTGGGTTAAGGTGCATTATATGTAATGGTTATTACTGACATAATGTTTAAATATAAGGTGGTGAATTGGGCATGAAAATGGTGATGGATTTGTAATGAAGAAAATTGTGGACAGTTTTGTGTGTGCGTAATGTGGCAAAAAACACTCGTTCTACTAGATGAAATGCGAGTGGTTGTCATGCGGCACTATATGAGTGTTTAGAGGATGGAAAAATGAAGAAATTAGGGGTGATAGGTCATAGTTTTAGTGGCCGGAAGGTGTCAAAACCATATGGCCAAAACAGGGCATGATGGTTGTTGGAAATTCTGAGCATGGCTCAAAAAAATAAAATCCGAGGAGTTTCTGATATCGGATTGAAGCGCCGTAAATTTTATAGAAACTAGACATCTAAGAGCACAACATATCTAAACTTTGGCTCATTTCGCAAACAAATGAGATTGTAGTAAATTTTTTAAAATGATAGCCCAAAAGATGACATACCCTGTTTTAATGTATCATGTGTCGAAAAATTGGCTTAACTTAAGTTATTGAAGTCGAAACCCAAATCCGTAAAGTGCGGCATAAACTAGACTCATAATAAAATATGTCGCCAAAAAGCTTAGATAAAAATACATTGCCGATTTTGAACAACACGCATTTGTCGGAAGCATAGAATGTAAAATGTTGAATAAAATGGGTTTTAGAACAAAATTAGTTAGTGGCTTGGGTAAAATAATAATAATAATAAAATAAAATTTAGGTGTGAATATAATTGATAGTTAAAACCACATTGAAGTTTTATTATGTAGCAAATCCAAGTATAACATGTATATCATATTTATAAAAATGGTGTAAGTTAGTAAGGATTTGAAATGATGGATTGTTGAGGTGGAATTGAATCTTAGCAATTTCGGTAAGTCGAGTTTGTTTGAAATATTTGGGAGTGTTTGGAATTTGATAATGTGGATTTATTGGAAAATGAATTGGTGGGACATGACAATATTTATTGAATTCAGAAATGTTATGCTAAATGTATTTTTTTCGAAAATTGGTATGATATGCATGTATATATATGTATGTATGTATGTATGTATGTATGTATAAGCATACATGAAATGATGTTATAGCGTGAATATGATAATAAGTCTATTTTAGGAAATTAATAAAGTGTGAGAGTTTGAAAATGTGGATGTTATAGGAACATAGCGGCAAGAAGTGGCGTCTAACTAAAATAGGTTTTGTAACTTGATTTTTAGGTACACACCATTGAATAGGAACACACTTAGGAAAAGCAGAAACAAAGGTAAGTAAATCATGCTGCATTTTTTATGTTTTCGAAAATCATACGATATTCAATGTTATGCTAAAAAAAATAGTGAATTTTAATGTTTTGGTATGCTGAGATTTTTTTTATGAAATGAAAATTGAAAATGATGAATTTTAATGTTGATATGTCGATATCACATGTATGAAATGATTATTAAAAATGATGTCGATATGTAAATGTCTATTAATGAAAATGATTTTATGGCTCTAGTCGTTAGTTAATGTTTATTTTGAGCTATTCAGAATTCTGTTTAACGTGCAATGTGCATTTCTATTTAATGTACAATGCACGTTTATGTTGAAATTGATATGAAAATGTCCGCTTTAAGCAGAACACGTGATCATATTTTGAATCCGAGTCACTATGAGTGCAGGTGGCACTAACTGACTAAGCTATTCTGAAAATATTTGAAATATAAATGAATTCATGTGTTATTAAAAAGTTTGAGAATTCATTGATCAGTTTGTTGTGCAAATATGATTGTTTTGGAAAGAAAAGAAATTTTGAGAAGTTTGAAAATGTTTCGATTGTTTAAATCCGTATGTTTTGTACTGCATCGACATATAAAAACATGTATAGTTTACTTACTGAGATTTTATCTCACTCTTTTACTTTAAAAATTTATTTTCCAAAGAATAGTGTTGGTGAAGGACGAAAGGAGACAAACACAGGTAATTAGACGTAGAAGAAATTTTAATTATAATGTAGCAAGATTGTCAGGCTGTTAGAAAGAAAGAGAAAGGATTCGGTACAGATGAGACACAGAAAAAGGACAAGGAGTGCGTACTGCAGTTATTAGGACACATGAGTCCGTGATGCATCCGAGAGTCATGTATGGTTTAACTTTTAGCATATTACAAAAATATATATCATTTGCATCATTTATTTCATTGAATTAAAAACCAAATGTATGCATTCATACATGTAGAGAGAGTGAGGTTTAGGGTGACGGTGGAGTCCGTTACCTATCGGTAGCATTTTCGAGTAGGGGGTGTTACAATCACCTTCCCATTCTGTATCAATACAAACCGAAGTCTTTGTTTAGAGGCATCATTATACATAACATACCCACCTCTTAGTGTAGGAAGTGTTAAAATCGAAGCACTAGTTATTCGATCTTTAAATGCTTAGAAACTCTGCTCATCCTGCTCATCCTACTTAAACTTCACTTAGTTTCTCGTTAATTGTGTTAGCCTTTGATAATAACCCAGCAACCCTTGGAAACTTATAATCTCTGTGACATTCTTTGGTCTTTCCTATTGCACTATTGCTTCGATCTTGCGAGGATCAATAAAAATTCATTCCTTTGAACCACATGTCCAAAGAATACTACCTTCCACAGGCAGAATTCACATTTTGAAAACTTGGCATATAATTTTCTTTCTCTCAGAGTCTATAATATAATCCTCAAGTGTTGTGCATGTTCTTTCTTGGTTCTTGAGTATACTAAGATATCATATATGAAAATGATCACAAACTTGTTAAGGTAGAGGTGGAATATTCTATTCATGAGATCTATGAATGTAGCTGAGGCATTGGTTTACCCAAACGGCATTATAAGAAACTCATAATGCCTATAACGATGTTAGAGATATGCCCTAGAACCAATCGTTTCATGTGGTTTTGGGATATCATTCCTTGTATATAAATGTACTTCTGTAATTAATTGTAAATTATTTACGATTAATAAAATGGCGTTTATATCATTTTGCATTTATAGTTGCTTTAATAAATAAATAATGCAGAATGAGATTCCATGATGTATTATGATGTCATGACTATATCTGCAAGGAGTTGTAGATATGAGTACAGAGTTTTGATTTGAATAAACATGGGTGATGCGTTGGAGAATGTGTTACTGAGCGTGACTAAACGTGACAAATTCATGGGTGATTATCCACAGCTAATGATAAGTCACACAACCGTACTAGTGTACTACTAGTCCTTTAACCTAAGGTATCACGGCTGTCATCTGCAATGAGGCACATCGTTCACTAATGTATATCGCACTAAGCTAGCCACACCTAGTGAAAGAAGCTTGCTGGCAATGTGTTTTTAGTGTATAAGGATAGGTGATGACCAAGATAGAATCTGCTAGCTCAGATATTTGGAGTTTGAGATTCTAGGCGGGGATATCATACATAGGAAATGAAATCTCTACCTAAAGTACGTGATTCCAAAAAGGTATTTTGGGATACATGATTCCTGTATATGATTTGAGACCTTATTCCTATGATTAAGTTAAGGGATTGACTATCTATGACCTGCACTCAATCGGGAGTCGACAACAGAGGGACTTTACTGCATAGTCATATGGATTCATTAGTGTCTAGGGGTCGTGGCATCTTGCTAGCGGTTGTGCATGATCATTGGGAACTTCGGATGCAAAGAGTTATACCGAAGTGATGCGAAGGGGTTCGTATCCACTAATGTCCAGCTCACGGTAGTTCTAGGCAGTCACACACACATCGGTTACTTGATGATTATGGTTATTGCCATATATAATATTGTTAAGTTAGTTAATGATATTGTTACGATACTTGATCCGATGGCAATTTAATTCTTTATTGAAAAGAATTAATTTCCTAGCCAAGACGTGTTAGCACACATGTGCGTAGGAAATATTTCAATAATAATTTGGATTACATAAATTGATTTACGAAAATATAGAAATAAAGAAAAGATATTTTGTCATAAGAATATTAATAAATAAATTGTTTATTTATTAATGATTAAATAATTATTATTTGATCAAATTGATTCTTGATTGACAAATGATACCATGTGATGTTGCCAAGTGTCTTTTTACAATTTAATGTTTGAAAGTCAAACATTATAAATAATGATTATATTTATTATATATGATATAATATTCAATGTAATTATTATATTTTATTTATATTGTATAAATAAAATAAAACTCTCTCTCTATATTAAAATATCTATTGTATATATAGATACATACACACACATATATATGCTTTAATTGAATTAAAACAAGCTGGATTGGATTTAGAATCCTTCATATAGAAGCTGTCATGTGTCATACATTATGCTTTATTTGAGAATAAAGGTTTGGATGAGTGGTAAACACGTACAGGGATTAGGTTTTCACAATTGCGAATTGAGAAACCCAAATACTATGCGTCTTCTTCTTCTCCCTTCTCTGTCAAGCTCCATTGTTGAATGGATGTAAGGGTTTTTGTTTTGAATAAACCCAAACGAGAGAAAGAAGAGAATAAAGAGAGAAACAAGAAAAAGAGGTAAATAGCGAAAGGTGTTTCATAAGCTTCCCTCTCTTCTACAAGAACTAGAAGTTTTCTAGATCTAAGAAAAAAAAAACTTGTTCTTGAGTTTCCATACATGAATCTGGGTAACTGAAACCTATCAAGGTCAAATCGGTGTATGTGACATGCCCTTAAGCTAACGAGTAGATTGTTCTGAAAGATCTACACATAACTTATGTGTTGATAATTATTTTTAAAAAGTTTAAAATTTTAAAATGTATATATATCCATGTCTTGGTCCTTGGGTGAGCCTTTTCCGCACTTGCGTGTGACGGCAGTGGCTCTCCTTCATCCAGTTCGACTGGAGCACGCTTAGGAATCGATCCCAATCGTCACACTCTAATTGAATCGAGCATCCCCTTCAAACAAGTTCATAAGGTTGTCTTGGGTGCATCACTCTCTCGAATCCGCAACTAATAATAACCCGACCTTAAATCAATCTTCAAAAATATACCGGCACCCTGTAACTAATCAAATAGCTCATCGATCCTTGATAATGGATACTTATTCTTGATGGTGACCCAATTCAACTATCTGTAATCTATACATAACTGTAGAGTCTCATCCTTCTTTTTCTCAAACAAAACTAGTGAACCCTAGGGTGATATGTTTTGTTGAATAAATCCCTCATCAACAAAATATTGAAGCTGGACCTTTAATTCCATGAGTTCAGTAGGAGCCGTGTGATATAGGAGTATTGATATAGGTGTAGTGCCTAGCACTAACTCGATACTAAAGTCGAATTCTTGGTCTAATGGTAGTCCTGGCAACCTATCTGAAAATACGTTTAGAAATTCTCGTACCACTGGCATTTATTCTATTGTATAACTTGAAATCAAAGTATCAATTGCGTGTGCCAATTATGCTTGATAGCCTTTTCTTATTAATCTCTATACTTTCATTGCCAACACTACACATGTGGAAAGCACATTATGCTCTCCTATCATTACTAACACTAGTTCACCCGGTCTCCTAAACAACTTGTTTAGTAAAACAATCAAGTGAAGCTTAATGCCAAGATAACCAATCCATTCTTAGGATGACATAAAAATTTTGCATTTTTAGAGGGATTAAATCAGCTTTCATTTCTACTACATTTACAATAATAGCATAGTCTCTAAAGACAGTCTTCCTTAACAATTTCTACCTCAAAGAGGTATAGACTATCAATTTTTAATTTATGGACGACAACTCTCTATCAGCATGAGATGCAAATGTACGGCTAACAAATGATTTATTGGAACCTAGATCAATAAGGATATATGTATCTTGATCGAATATAGTTACAGTACCTATCACCACTTTAAGAATAATTTGGGCCTGTTCTTGATTGAGGGCAAACACATGAGTTTGAATTCTGCCTTGATTCCTCTAAGAACCTGATGATACTTTGGAAGTATTACCCATTCCTAACCTTCTACTAGTTACAACTACAAATTGACCCATTGGCTATTGATGTGATGGGTAAGCAGGATTCTGATTGGCTGCAAGTTGACTACTAGTTTCCATTCGGACCAAACTAGGGCAATATTTCTTTACATGCCCTGGCTGCCCACATTGAAAACACATTTGAGGCATTCTACATGAACTACTATGGTACTTCTTGCCCAAGCCTCTGGGGTCATCGGAGGAAGCATTCCCACTCCTAGTTGCGACTATTGAGGTAGAGACACTTGTGATCGATTTTAAGGGGTGGTGATGAAGCATTTTATTTTGAATTGGGAAAATTCTCTCTCCGTGATCTACTTGTGATCAGTTTTAAGGGGTGCTGATGAAGCATTTTGTTTTGAATTAGGAAAAATCTCTCTCCGTGATCTACTCCTTCATTTAAAAGATCACACTAGCATTATTTACTACAAAAAGGATTCATGAGATCAAAACCTATGTATATTGGTAGTGATCAATCCCTAAAACTCGACCCATTTATTATCCAATGGGTTATTTTTCAAAATTTAATTAAAAATTAGATAAAATAGTGTCAAAATAGGTTTAAACACATTGTCAAAAATAATTTTTTCGAAACTTGGCTCTGATACCAATCTAATTGTCACACCCCAGCTCGTGCGGTCTACGCGTGACAACTACCACAGACCCTTAAGACACATTCTAAGAACCTAAACATGTCTCTTAGGCTTGTAAGACTTCTTATGTACTTGTCCCTTGTATAACTATTCACAGTGAACTAAAATAAACAAATCAGTGAGTTGAATATGACAAAGATACCCGAGGGTTTTATACCCTTAATTAATCACCACCACTAGATTATGCTCTTTTCTACTCTCGATATCCTAAAACTAAAAGGTGAAGGGTTAAGTATACGGGGATATACTCCGTGAGTGGATAAAAATATAGTTATACATAAAACATGGTGATATGTATAAATTTCAAGAGAACATTTATAGATGCATGAAAAACAGTTTATTTCAAAGAAATCATAACATTTTATTTAAAAATCATTGAGCTGACTCCCTTTTCTGGTGATTACCCTGACCGTAGGTAACCCCAAGATCGCCATTGGGTTTTATGCATGCTAATTATTTAAAAATTTTCCCACCACTGATGTTGGCCTCGGGTAGTCATGTGGTAATACTCATGACTGTCCTCGACAATCTCACAAGTGGGCAGTTTCCTAACATCATCATCCCTTATACCTGCCCCACCTATGACGTACTTACCTACGCGGTCTCTTAATAGGTTCATCCCTAGGCTACTTCCTTATAGCTATATTAACAAATAAATCTAGCCTTTCGACCATATCACCAACACAATCAATATTATAATTCAAGAACATAATAATTCATAAACATGTCATCATCAACAATAAATTTTTTTTTAATTTCAGTATCAATCTTGGCCTCATAGCCACACACATATTAATTCAATCTAAAAACCATTCATATTTAATTCAAATTAAAAATAACAAAACTATTTCTTATTTCATAAACCAATAAGTTTCATAAAACAATTTTAAAGAATGAAAACATGTATAGATCCACTCACCAAAAAGGGAGCATAACTATTCTTACTATTAATCCTCGCGTATAGTAGGTCCCTTTCTTGAGTGCTCGATGCTTAATACCACGCATGCATAATATAATAAATTTAAAGATTCTAAATAATTTACAATATGCACTAAATGCATATATTCATGGACAATATTTCTAAATTTCCTTAGTTTGGCATATATTACTTCACAAGGCTTAACAAACAGGGGCCATTTATCCAATTTCTAACAACAAAACCCCATGGCCATAAACATTCCAAGTTTGCATTTTTGTCTAAGATGAATATACATATTTTAAACAACATTTAACTTGTATTTATCGTCATATGCTTCCGATTATCGTAAATCAACACAAATTTAAGTTTCTTAAATGAAATCAAGGGAAATTTTGAATAAACAGTAAATCCCTAAATTCCAAATGTTCCAATATCTTAAAATCAAACTTATAACTAGTTAATGGGTTTACGAGTAATATGTAAAAGCCTTTAGAAACCTCAAATCATGGTTTAAACAAAAAAACCATAATTTCTCTTCGAAACCCAAATTTCTTTCTTTTTTTTTTCTTGTCTTTTCTAACCCAAAATTGTTACTAAATTGTAGAGGAGAGGACAAGTAATATTTGGGTGCGAAAATATGAAAGAAAACATGAGGAATTTGTGTAGATCAAAAGAAATAGAGAAGGATATTTTTAGAGAGAGAAGGATTGAAAAATTAGGTTTTAGAGAGAGAAAAATAAGAAACTGTTGGGGTTTGGGTTTATATAGAAAATAGGCAAAAAGACCAAAATGCCTTTGAAAATTTCAGAAAAACCAAAATTTTGCACCGAATAGGTTGACTATTTCCTCGAACTGGTCTACCAATTCTACTTTTCTCATTTTCTATTCTTTTGGACAACCATTTACCTCACCCGATCGATCAGTTTTATGTTTTCGTGGGTTTAGAATCGTTAACACACAATCGACTAACTCCAAAAAACTTGAAAAGTTTTTTAAACTGAAACTTGTTATTCCATAAAATCATTCTATTTTTCTTTAACCTAAATCTCGTTAATGTGTTAATTAATCTTGAGTCATGAACGTGTGATAATGAATGTAATTACAATAATTATTTTACTCTTATGTTTGAAAAACAAGGTCTACATTAGTAACCACTTTGGTGAAGGGACTTAGAAGCTCACAAAGGCTCCCTAGTATTGGCTAAAAGAAAGAAAGATAACACTCTCTATGTAATGCAAGCAAAGCTTAACCAATGATACATAAGCATAACTACAAGATATTGCGATATTGAACTTTAACAAAAAAGGTTCGGTCACATAAGTGAAACCTTACTTTGATTAGTAAGTAAGTCTCTTAAATCATCTCATCAAATAAATTAGCAAATGAAAAATGTGGAAGTCCTAAATTATAAGAAACTAAAGGATAGCAGAAGCTCAACCAAATCCATTCACTATGCGCACAAAACTTTAATCATTTGAAAATCACAATAAACTATAATAAGTTTTAAGCTCAGTAAGTATACTAGTTTTTCATAAACATAAAAACTATACTTACTTATATACAATGAATGTATATGATATGGCATGAGATGACAACCATAGTTGTTTCAAAAATTTCATTACACTAATCACTTTAGAAGTTTCTTTCAAACTTTTCTAGGAATATCTTCATTCAATTGCTACTTAATAGGAATTTACTAATCACTTATCACTTATTGAGCTAATTTTGCCTGTCGATGACATATCGTATGTGAAGTAAGCGCAAGTGAGGCATATAATATTAAAAACAATGAAAGCTCATGCTCGATAGTAAGAGCCAATATCTCACCCTAATCAGCGACGAGTCTTCCCACATGTATAAATATATCGACATACAAATGTGAAAACTCAAAATATGAAATACTTAAAATATTTATCACTTATACCAAACCTAAAGGAATATCCACACTTATATAGGCTCCTTATACACTTATAATTGCCTACCAAGTGAGTAACGAAGTTGGATATCATAGAACACATAAAACTTAACTTTCATGGACAGTTTTATTACAAAATTAATTCTTTATAACATAAAACATAATGCATATGTCTATGCTTTAATGTCAATGCACATGACTTATAACAATCGCATATATGAAAACATAATCATGAAGAATCACATGAAAACATATTAATGTAAAAGTCAATACTTTTGTAATAACGTATAATTGAAAAATATTTTTAAAAAATGAGTAATTTCCAACATTCTAAGATAAGTAGTGGAAAATTATTAAAAATTAAGAACTTAATAATTTTGAATGAAACGAAATTAATAATAACCTTACAATGTTAGTTTTACCATATAAATCAGATTTTCCAAATTAATGACACATGATTTTTAAATTTCTCGAATTGATCTACTGTACATCAACTCTGCAAAAATACTCTTTCTTCCATTCCTTCTCCATAAACAATAAACATTAATATATTATTACAAGAAATTCATGCTTAAACACCACAAATTAGGTTCTAAACCCTTCTAATTATCATCTTTTGTGAAAATATTTTTACAATAATTACATGCTAAATTATAAATAATCATCTTTACCATAAAGAAATAAGAAGAAAAACTAGACTTACTTTCAATCTTTAAATATCTTTGTATATAGTATCCTTTAGTATCATTTGAAACAAACATATATTTATTTGAGGAACCTTTTTCATAAACAATAACCTATATATATATATATATATATTATACTTTAGTGTTTTCTTTGTGGTTTAGGGAAACCTAATACTTAACAAAATCATTTTAAGGTTTCCTAAGTTCTCAATACTTCATAAAGTTATAAAACCTTATTATGAACCTTTATTATTTAATAAGTTCGACCCAAAATAATAATCCACAAAAATTCTTCATCCATAAAGGTCTTATAAAAATAAACTTAATAATTTAATAAATAATATAATAATACTATAATATTACTTATGATATGCAGGTGTTACAATATCACTATACAAATAAGAACTCATGGAAGTGCATTTTATTGATGATTATTCTAGAAAAGTGTGGGCTTTTCTCTTGAAATCTAAAGACCAATTGATTGAGGACTTTAAGGACTTTCATTAAAGATTAGACAAAGACTTATAGGTAGTTGAAATGTGTAAAAGCAAACAATGGTGGTGAGTGTAGAAGACCATTTGAGCATTATTGCAGAACCCACAGCATCATACTTAAGAAGATTGTACCAATAATTCCTTGGCAAAATGATGTGGCAAAAGGGATGAATAAAGCTATTGTCTAAAGAGTCAAGTTTATGCTCTTTGAGTTTAAGTTACCTAAATACTTTTGGGGTAAGGCAATGCATATAGCAATTGATTTAGACATAAGATGTTATTTGACATAAGTTGTTATTTTTATTTTTGTCTCTAAAAAAAATTAGACATAACCTTTAGATTAATGACGTTAGAGTAAAAAATAATTTTACTCTTAAGAAGCATCATAGTTGGCACATTATCATTTTTTATTTGATTTTTGAATTTCATAACAATTGTTTTATCATTCACTTATCTTTGTAAATTCTCACGTCATTATCACTTAATTGGTTATTTTGCTTAGATACTCATTTAACAAGTATTTATAAACCTTATTTTACAAAATAAGCAACTTATTTAATCTTTAGTTTCAAAATAATAATTGCCCTAATTCATGAAAAATGATTAATTTTGTGCTACTTTTGTATATATCTCTCAATCAAGAAATTCAATTGGTGCAATTATTAGGCTTATAAATCATAGACTCTTTCCTTCATAAAATTGTAAGTCAAAGGTCAGATGAAATGCAGCTTCAGTCCTATTGGAGTTGGTGCTATAGTACTAATCTTTTTTGTATAAATAATTGAAATAAATTATTGAATGTATATTTGTATTTTTTCTGCTGTGTACCTATAGTAGATAGGGTTTGACTCAAATACTCTAACAATTTTGATATCAGAATTAGTTTATAGTTAACTAATATCTTGAAACTAGTTTACATATAATGTAAAAGAAGCTGCAAATTCCATGGTAGGACCATTTTGTCAGAAAAATAATTTTAAAAGAAAAATGTTTTTAAAAAATCTCTCATTATTGAGTTGTAACGTTAATAGTGTTAGAGAACATTATTAACGTGGTCCGTTTTGTCAATACGGAGTTAAAAAAAATTTTCATGATCCAACCCAATATTTTAAAATCATGAGGGAAAGACTAATAATGATTCATACTATTTTGGTTAAACATGAGATGAGGCAAAGTAAGTAAAACATAGTCATCCAACATTATAAAATCATAAAGGATGATTTTGTAGTAGCTTATGTTCGTAATTGACAAAATGACTCATGATACGTTTTATCCAATATTGTAAAATTATAAGGATAAGAAATAGTTTATCCAATATTCAAACATGGTATGCAAACTATAAAAATCATTTTATAGACTTAAGCAAGCTTCCCAAAGTTAAAATCTTCATTTTGATGAAGTGATCAGACAATCTAGATTCATAAAAAATGAAGAAGAAACATGTGTGTATAAAAAGTTCAGTGGGAGCATGATTGTTTTCTTAGTGCTACATGTTGATAACATACTTATTACAGGTAATAATATAGGTGTGTTGCCATCTGTAAAGAGTTATTTATGTAAGTTATCCATGAAAGACTTAGGAGAAACCTTATACACATTGAGTATAAAACTTTATAGAGATAAAGCTAAAAGGTTTATTAGACTCTTCTTGTCTTTGTACTTATATAATATCCTAGAAAGATACAATTTCAGTGATATAAAGATAGTAAATATACCTTTTCGATATGGTATACATTTCTCTAGAAAAATGAAATCTAAAACTGAAGATAAGAGATTTAGAACGTCTAAAATACCTTATGCTTCGAGCATAAGTATTATTATATATGTCATGTTATATACAAGACCTAATATTAGTTTGGCTTTAAGTGTTATAAGCCGATATCACTCTGATTTAGGTAATGAACATTATACTATAGTGAAACATATTTTTAAGTATCTTAAGGGTACTAAAGATAAGTTTTTAATTTATGCAGAAAATGATTTACAATACAAGGGTATACAGATTCAGATTTTCAATCTAATATTGACGATAGAAAGTTTATGTTAGGATTTATTTTTACCCTCATTAGTGTTGCAGTGAGTTGGAAAAGTTCCAAATAAGTTTCAATTGCAAATTTAACCATTAATGCAAACATATTGTAGCTTTTGAAGCTGAGAATGACATTACATGGATTAAAAACTTCATCTCTAAGCTGTGAGTTATTCCAAGCGTGATGGACCCAATTCCTTTGTATTGTGACAACAATAGAGCCGTTGCCCAAGCAAAGGAGCCTAAGTCACACCAAAAATCTAAACATGTGGAACACAAGTACCATATAATTAAAGAGGTAATAACTCTAGGACATGTAGTAGTTTGTAAAGTAATTACTTTAGACAATGTAGCAGACCCACTCACTAAGGCCTTACCTCCTAAATTATTTGATAAACATGTGGAGACAATGAATATTAGATACCATCAAAATTAGCATTAGTACAAATGAAAGTTTATTGGAGTTAGTGCTCTAGTACCAATCTCTTTTGCATAAATTATTGATTATTTATACAAGTTTATACTTTTTCGAAATCATATTTTTTATATTTATATAGTATTTAAGTTTGTCTTTTACATTACATATTGGTAATTTGAAGTCAATGATTCTTTGATTGGCATATTTCTATAAATGTAAAAGAAGTCTTCTAACATTTACTTAATCTTGTCCCATTCTTTGACATTTACCCTTTGCATTTTCCTACAAATAGGTGCTTATATTAAGTATATGGAACATCTTAACATCTTCATAGCTTGATTTCTTTTTCTCATTTTATTCTTCACATAATGTATATATAAATTCGCAAATAGGGCTAAGGGTGAAGCTTTGATAAGAATGTAGTGTTATTCTTTGTTCCTTCTATGTGTGCTTCATTGTAAAAAAATTTTTATTGATTGAACACTATATTTTGCAAGTGTTTTTCATTTGTTAGAAACCGTAATTCATTGTTAACAAATAATACATTGAATACTTGGATATTTTCTACATCTCAAGAGTAACATAAGTTGTTTAAAGGTGAATATTTTATTTTCCTACCTTTTCTTAAAAAAATATTTTCATGTGTTTAAATATTTCATCTTCTAATTAAGATCAATTCTTAGTTAATTCTTAATTATGTTACTAAAAAGGATCAATAATAATTTCTATACAAAAATTTCAAAGTGAATCCTTAATTTCCTGGTACTTAATAATATTGAATTTTCATTTCAAAAATCAACAAATCAATAGTATTCCATAATATTTAGACAATTGGACTTATAGTAAACTTTATATAACTATTTTCCTTGGACTGACCCTCAAAATCCGGAACTTCTTTTCCTTGAAACAACTTAATACTTGGGAATTACAACCATTAAGTCGATGGCTTGGGAAATCAATTACACTTGATGGACATCAAGGAGAGTAAGTTGTCTCAATATGAGCACATGCTTCCAACCATCTAGTTTGCAAAGACCTATGTGTGAAAAATTATTTTGAGAAGGCGAATTGACTCTTCTCCTACTATGGCCTATGAGGTAGTTTTCTAACATTTACTATCCTTAAATTCTATATTTCCTTACTATATTTGCTTTGTTTTACCAATGCTTGACTCCTTAGTTATCGACTTTAACTCGCTCACTCACTTGCCTACCACCACAACAGATTTTTAGTTAGCTTTGAGGTGAGACACAAGCCTTTATTGCTAATTCAGTTCTTTGAGTCGCCATGAGCAAACTGGACTGAATTAAGGCTAAGTTGACAAAAACCTACTCTTGATCAATTGGCACCGAGGCGACTTTGTCCAAAGAGAGGAAAAAACTAGGACAACATGTGATTTATTTTTCTATAGGAATGAATTTACTAATGTTAACCAAAGATTAAGCTTTCTCTCTTCTTAGGTTGCCCAACTGCAAAATAAACAACATTAGAGGTGCTGAAAATTTTTTGAAAACCCTTTAATGCTTAAGTTAGATTAGGCTTTCTGATATTAAATCGTATAGCCAAAGTATTATGAGAATATAAACAAATGTAGCAAAGGAGGTGTTGGGACTAATTTCAAGTATTTGTAGGCTTTCTCTTTTCAAAGATGTACCTAACTTCAATTTGGCAGCACTCATTTTTATAGTCTCATACCTAATCTTTATTGTTGTAGAAGTCTTATTCCTAATGGGATTCTGAGGCAATGTTTTGGTGGGAAACCAAATCATTGTCTATTTTAAACTCTGGTTGGGAATCATAAGTGTAATCTATTAACGGGTCTGCTTGGTCTTGTTCCTTTCTTTTAGTAAGTATGAGTGGATTAGAGTTGCTACAAGATAAGGATGTTTATGTTACTCAAGGGTGTAACTGCTGCCCCGAAGTCACAATGAGCTTTTTGTGCCCAAGGTGATCAAAGGTGTAACGTGTTGACATGACTTCCGATTTACTAGAAAGTGAAATACAAAGGACAACAATTGTTATTTGTTAATATTATTGGTTTGTTTTATATCTATGTGTGCATCAACAAGAAGGAATAACTTACACCATACCACAGTTGACCGTCCATTATCATGATTATATTTAGCTTTTAATAGGCAAGAGAAGCATCCACAACATATCGTCTTAAAATTCACTCCGTAAGAAAGTTAAAGTAAACCATAATAGAATTAATTTTATTTAACTAATATATGATGCAATAAGTTATGCACTAAATTTAATATCATGGCAAATAACATTAAAGTCACTGGTCAAGTTACAAAATGGCTTGCAAGGGTCCTAACCTCAAGTAATATGTAAAATATTTATAATTTGATTTATAAAGATATAAAAATATATCTATATGGATTTTTTTATCTCCTCAATTTTAAGAAGTAAATATATTAATTGTTAATTTATTAATCGATTTTATAATTTGGACCTTTAATTTTAAGAAGTAAACATTATGTCCCTAAACATATTGTTTAAAAATGTTCATAATTAACATAAAAACTAGCCAAACAAATTTTTTAAAAAATGATCATAAAGAAGTGAATAAATCATGTTAACATGATATTCTAAATTTTCCTCAATTCAATATACATGAATAGTTAAAATTAGAAATTAAGTACTTTTGTACCATAAAATAGATTAAACATATATGTGAACATAATGTGTGTGTGTGTGTGTGTGTGTGTGTAAAGATTGACTAAGATTCTTACTTAATTTTGTTGATGTCAACAATCCAGGTTTAAAACATAGAAAGAGCAAGTCTAACCAACTTTATCATCTTGATCTTAATTTCTGAACATAGTGCATGTTAGTGTAGTAAATGTTTATTTCTTGCTACTACTTTCTCTCTTTTATTTTATTTTATTTTATTTTAATTTTCAAAGTCAATATCTTTTACGTTATCACTAAGGCAACCATCTTCTCATGGTAGATTGTCCTTTACATATTGGTAATACATAGGCCTAAATTGCTTATGAACAACTTCACAAAATACTATAGGTAACTTTTTTTTTTTAATATAGAGCATGCACAAATTTTGGATATTTGAGATAAGAATCTATGCAAACAGTCATGGCTTAAACTGATATTTTTTTAAAAATTGTCTCAGTCTCAAAAATTAATGTTGAATCAAGAATTTAGTCATGAATGTGCATTAAAAAAAAGAAACTAAAGATTTGTCTATTATAAGTCATGGTACAAAGTTTTTAAGCCCAAATAATGACCTTCACATACTAAATTGAAAATTCAAATCATGCAAACAATAATTCACTTCAAGTTTTAAACAACGAGTTACAAAAATCACATAGAGTACACCTCTAACCTTTACTCAAAAATACAAATCTAGTTGCATAAAGACTTCTGGTAAAAATGTCTAAAAGTTGTTTCTAGGTTTCAACTAAATCTTTATTAAAAAGGATGCTTAATGTCAATATGCATTGTCCTAGAATGTTACATAAGATTTTTAGAAATATTTATTGCACTTGAATTATAACAATAAATAGTGAAGTGATCTTGAACAATACTATAATTCTCAAGCATTTGTTTCATCTGGAGTACGCAGCAACTTCCTACAATAATGTATTTAGCTTCAACAGTAGATAGTGAAATGGAGTTTTGGTTTTTGCTATACCATGAAACCAAATTGTTTCTAAGAAAGAAGTAAACTCTAATTGTACTTTTATGATCATCTGTATTACCAGCCCAATTAGCATTACTAAAGCCAACGAGATTAAAGTTAGTCTCATTTACATAATGAATAATTCTCTTAACAACAGATAAATATGACTATTTAGAGTTAGCTTGGTATCTAGTATAAACTCTTACACTAAAGTTAATGCATGGATGACTGGCTATTAGGCATAGCAAACTCCCAATCATGCTCCTTAACAAACTTGGATCAACACTAGAGCCACCACATCTTTTCATGTGTTTAACGATTTTCAACCCAAACTTCTTGACTAGATTTTTCGCATATTTACCTTCAGAGATAGAATTTTCATCCTTAAATTGTTTAACCTGCAAACCTATTAAATAAGTTAGTTTACCAACTAAGTTCGTCTCAAATTCATTCTTCATCTGATCAAAAAATTTCTTCACTTTAGCTTTAAAAGCAGAACAAAAAATAATGTCATCAATAAAAATTTGAGCAATAACTATTCCTGAATTAAAAGTCATGATGAACAAAGTTTTATCTACTCCCCCACTCTTGTATCTTTTGTCACTAAAAAAATTAGTCAATCTCTCATACCATACCCTAAGAGCTCGTTTTAACCCATACAACGCCTTCTTTAGTTTAAACATATAATAAAGATAGTTATAGTCTTCAAAATCTTTAGGTTCTTATAGATAAGTTGTAATGGTCTGAAATTTTTATATGGTAAATTACTATAAAGTATGGGCGGACTAAAATGAAATATTTTCAAAATTTGAGGGGCCAATGTGTTAATTTATAGAAAAATACAGGAAAAAATATAAATTGGTTACAAAAGTGAGGCAAAAGTGCAAAAACAAAATAATGGCCCAAATATTTTTATTAGCCAAAAGTTAAGCCTATTTTCAAGTGTATACATGTTAGTCCATTTTTAGTCTTTCAAGCTTAAATAAGCATATATATGTTAGCTCAATTTTTCTTATATTAAAGGCCCAAAACTAAGCCCAATAATAAGCCCATTATACATGCAAATTTAAGGCATGTTTTCTTTAGATGTTTCTTTACTTTACCAAAGAAATCAAGAAAGTTGGAGAGAAAAATGGAAGCATAAAGAGAAAGAAGGAAAGGAGAGAAAACGAGAGAATTGGAGAGGGAGAGATTAGCTGAAAGAAAAGAAAAGGAAAAACTAGGGAAGAGAGGAAGCCAATTTATGTAAATGGAAGAGGAAAACAAAATACACGACGAAGAGGGAAGCAAGGATGTGAAAGAGAGGGAGAGAAAAAGAAAAAGATGGAAAGGCATGCATGGCAAGAAAAAGAGTTTTTCACTCGTGCACCTCTTACAAAGATAGAGAAACTGGATGTAAGAATAAGATTTTAGCAAGAGAGAGGAGAAGAAGAAAAGACAAAAGGAGGAAAAGAAGATGAATTGCCAAGTAAAAAGAAGACAAAATCGGCAAGAGATGAATGGGGTTTTTGGTTTTTGGACGTGAAATAAGAAAGAGGAGTTGAGAGGAAAAATGGGAAAAAGAAGAAAAGAGACAAGAGAAATAGCTAAACAAAGGAGGAAAAAGTAGGAAAAAAGAAGAAAATGGTTTGATTTCAAAATAAGATTCATCGACTAGGCCTACTACCAATGATACAACAACTCTGATGGGATAAGCGTAAATTGATGAGTGGATGCTTTATTTTTCAAAATATTATTTATGCGAAGTGTTTGAATTATAAATGTTTTGAAAAAAATCGAATTGAATGAATATTTTATTTCATGTTTCTAAATTATGATTTGGACAAAATATTTAAAATTTATATGTTTGAAGTAAAGGTAAATGATTAGAAAATGTGACTAGATAAGTATGAAATGTTCTATGGATGGATCGATACATGATAAAATCAAATTGTGATGATATGTGATAAATATGATAAAAATTGTTTTATGGATTTTATGATGTGAATTATGGTGTAAAATGCTCATTGTAGTACAAATATGTTACGCCCTTACCAGGGAGAGGGGTAAGGGAGAGGATTATGTATGCTTACCAAAAAGGTAAAGTTTAGAGAGTTTAATATTTTTGCCCTTATCCATGAAAGGGGTAAAGGGGAAGTTATATAATTATCGAGGGATGGACCATGATGGATGAGCATTCTGAAGAGGTTATTATTGAATAAGTTGATGTTTGCACCGCACCTCTTATTCAGGCCAACACTTACGAGTAGGCTTATTATTGTTATTTGATATACTGACATAACTATTACTGGATAAGTTGATGTTTCAGGGAATAGTTTCTTGGCAAGCCCAGAGATTTTTAATTCAACATCTATAGGTTTTTTATACATTGAATTGTTTTATTCTGCTTTATTGATTTAAATGAATGATTTTTAAATAATTGTAGGATGTTATATTTTAAATTTTATATTCTTACTCCTTATTTATAATTTATTACTTTATTGTATCTACTCACTAGGTTCTTGAGACTTGTCCCCCCTCACATTCTCAATTTTGCAGGTTAGATGAGTAATTCGAAAGAAGATAGAGAAATTTCAGTATAGCAGGGGCACAGACAGAGGAAGAGGATATTACAGTCATTAGGGCACATGGATCCGTCATGCATCAAGAATCCTACATTGGTTTAGATGATAGTACATTATGAAGTCATGTCCAAACTACGATTTGTATTATGATATATTCATATGTTGTAAAATATGCATAAATTACATTTATGTTATGATTGAGCCTATCACCCTTATGTATTTTCTACATTGAATCATATTTATGATGTGAGATGTGATGACGATGTATATATTTCACACATATAGAGAGAGAGGCTTAGGGTGACGATGGACCCTGTCATTTGCTGGTAACTTCTTCTGATATAGGGGTATTACATAGGCTTCCTCATTCAGAATTTCATTTAAAAATGCATTTTTTTACATCTATCTAAAACAATTTAAAGCCTATAACACATGTAATAGCAATAATTAAACTAATTGACTCTAACCTAGTCATATGAGCAAAGGTCTCATCAAAACCAACTCTCTCAATTATTGCATATCATTTGTAAGAGTTATACCCTACAAGCCAATCATAAGCTGTTGTGATGGGCATTATCTCTTGTAAATCTTTACTTTTAGTAATGAAATGAATATTTTATGTAATTTTTTTTGTCACACCTCGAACTTGGGGTCTACCTCATGACAATCATTACAGAGCCTCATGATACATTCTATATACCTAAAATGTATCAAAAAAGCTTATAAGGCTTTCCTGTAAATCGTAAAATCTTAAAAACAGTTTATAAACATAATTTCCACCCAAAACAATAAATATTTACGTAACAATTTAAGTTACAAATCCTTTTCAAATTCTAAATAAAATATATCCGAATAAAATACATATATTCAGTAAACCTAAATTACATGTGCGACCCAAAAAAGAAAACCTACCCAAAGCTTTATAGGCTCTCTACCGCTACTTCAAACCTGGTGAGGACTAACGCACTTAACCTGAAAGCTATAATTGTGAGGGGTGAATGAGTATACGAATATACTTAATAAGTAAATAAAGTACATACATATATACATTCATGCACACTCATTTCCAAATTCATGATATTGAGATCATTCTTCAACTTATACATAAAATATATATATACATGTTTGTTTAAAACACATAATCATTTAACAAGTTAAAGGACTGCCTATAGTTTAAAACAATCAAATTGGGCTGGCCATACGTTTTCGACCGTTACCTTAGTCAAGGTAACGTTGAAACCATCAATAAGTTTTTCATGCATAAAACTATATGAAATGTATTCATAGAAAATAGCAAATCATTTCTCATGCCTCATGAAATTGTTTTATCAATGTAAAACATGAATTTATTAAAACAAAAAAAAACATCGCTCGTCTCACTGATATTTGTCTCCGAGTAGTTACTTGGTGACAAAGTGACTGTCCTCGTCATATCCGTCAAATCCATGAAATCTCTATCAAGTAGCTAAGACTTTCCATAGTCTCTATAATTATACATACATGCACGGCACACAGTAGGCTTGCCATGGCCTTTTCCCCTTATACTAGCACCATTGCGGCTCCAATCACTTATAAGGCCTCTTAATCGGTCTATCCATAAGCTACCTCTTTATATATACAGTAAATAAACAAGTCTTACCACTGGTCCACTAGCCATATAACAATATCTTGTCTTACTGGCCACATCACCAATATACATGCATTAAAACAATTCATTTTCAAAGCAATGATGTAATCATGTAAATCAAACCAGGTCTCATCGACCATTTTAACATGTATAATTAATAAACAATTAATTGCAGAGCACACAAATGTTATATCCCAATATCCAAGAAAATCATTTGTAACATATGCATTTTGAACATTCTTTAATATGAAAACTATTTGTTTAACACACAAACATATATATAACTATAACAAGCATATATTTACATATTCATATATGTATAAATTTATTCATAATAAAGGGAGGGTAATCACTCTCACTACGTATCATCGCAGCTACGCGGTACTTTACTCGGATTTTCAGAACCTAATACAACACATGCATAAATTTATAAATTTTAAGATTCAATTAATTAAAGTTAAATGCATTAAATGCAATTACTTGTGAGAAACATGGATAAATTCTTTTAGTTGATACAAAAGACATTTCTCGAGGCTTAATTTATAGGTGCCATTTATTCAATTTCCAACAATAAAATGCCATAGCAGTAAGCATTTCTAACTCACATTTTTATCTATAATGAAATGTACACATTCCAAATAATATTAAACACATATACAATCACCATATACTTTTAATTACCCCAAATTATGACACAAATCTAGATTTCTTACGCATAATCAAAATAAGTCTCAGATAAACAGTACATAATATTTTTAATTGTTCAAAATTTTAAAATCAAGCTTATCAAGGTTTAATAAATGTACCTAGAACCTGTAGAAGTCCTCAGAAGTCTTAAATCATCGTTTAAATGGAAAACCCTCAATTTCTCCTTGAAACCTTAATTTCCTCCTTATTAATTCTTGTTGTTTCTAGCCTAACTTTTGTACCAAATCGTAGAGAAAATGTTGGATAATTGTTTGGCCATGAAATCTGAAAGAAAAAGTCAAAAGATTGACTGAAATCTAAGAAATATTGTGAGAGATTGAGAGAGAATGAGTTTTAAAGCGAGAGAGTGTGAATGAAGAAATGAAAGTTGATCAAAAATTGAACCCTCTCATGGGTATTTATATAAATGAGCAAAATAACTAAATTGCCCTTAAGAAATTTTGAAAATTCCAAGTTTACTAGTCAAATTTTGTCTCAAATTTACATTTTATCTACCAGAAATATCGATATTTTTAGCTGAAGTGTCAACACTTTTATTCATAAAAAGGTCGATTCTTTCTTAAAAATCACATTCCAGAAATTTTCTAAACCTTGAGTATCGACACTTATTCTTCAAGTATCGACTTCTTTATAAAGTGTTAACCTCTTCAGCATGTACCGACCTATTTGTTTGACAATTTTGATGAAAGTGTTGACCTCTTCAGTAGGTATCGACCTGTTCCCCTTAAAGAGTCGACACTTTTGACAAAATTTTCTAAACCCCGAGACTGCCGAGTGCGTTAGCATAGGATATTATTCTGAAATCTTACTTATACTAAATTACAAATTATAACTTCAAATTTATTATTTTCATATCATTAAACTTAACTTAAAATCACATAAGCTTCAATAATGTGTCAACTAACCATTAATTATGCATGTACAAATATGAATGTTATAAATTGACTATTTCACCGTTATGCTTGAAAGACAGGGTTTACATATTTCATCATTAATTTTCATGTTTATATGTATAATGATGAAGTCCATAGAATGTTTGCTATATATATATATATATATATATCTAATTACGATGAGATCATACTTATGATATAGATATATTAGATACATCATTCTTTGTTAAACCCTGTTCTTTGAACATAAGGATAAAGTAGTCATTTATAGACATTCATTTCACATATGCATGCTAATAGTTAGTTGACATGCAATCGAGGCTTAAGTGACTAAAGATAACTCATCATATAAATTAAATGAATCAAAAAGTTGAAAATTCACATATAAGGGATTTTCGTATAATACCCTACTCTGACATATTCGGTGATCTCGCTAGCCGGTTAGTGAACAGGGTTAAGGGACAGCACGTTACGAGGGTCTGAGGGGCGGAGCTCCCAGGAAAAATTTTTATTTTATTTTAAGTTTTTGTGAGAAAATGGATAATTAGATAAGAAATATCGATACCTGAGGCCAAGGTATCAATACATGAAGAATACAGATCGATACATGTACAAAGTGTCGATATGTTGAAGAGTTCAGGTCGATACTTGATGAATGGATCGATACCTATGGAGAAAGGTATTAATACCTTGTAAGTTAGAGACTTGGAATAAAATTAGGAAATGAACTAAATTGATACCTTTATCAAAGGTATCGATATACGGCAAAACAGAGAGTTAAAAAATAGTTACTTGCTGAACCAGATCAATACCTTCAACAAAGGTATCGATAAATTGAAAAGAAAGGATCGATACATAAAGGCAAATGTATCGATACTTGAGATCTATGGAAATTTCATAATCAAATTCTTAAGGAACGGATCGATACCTAACCCAAAAGTATCGATACATGATGCTAATCTGGGTGAAATTTAATCGGTAAATTGGTCTTTTTGCCCATTATTATAAATACTTGAGAGCTGGATTTAACCCTAAAGTGTTCCTCATTCCTTCATTTCCCTCTCTCTTTCTCTTTCTCTCTGATTTCCTCATACATTTTGGTAAATCCCTTAGCATTCTTTCAACTTTGGTTGCTAAGTGATTACCCATCCTTCTTTCATCACTTTGGTATTGACATTGGACCGAAAATTAATAAAGAAGAAAACTAGGGTTCAAAGATAAATTAGGATTTTTGCGTTCAAACAACAATGTGAGGTTCCTACGAACTCCTATAGTCTAAAGGTAAGCCTATTAACTCATATTAGGATTGATTTTAAGATTTGATAACAAGTTGAAATCTTAGGTTTCACTGTTCATACGAGATTTATTCTGATTTCATATAGGAAATGGAGATTTGTATTGATTTTGGGATAATTGAAAGTATATAATAATAATATAACTGCTAGATATTGTTTTGGAATGGATAATCTGTTTTAGATGGAAATGCGAAATAGAAATAATTATTGCCATGGGATTTCATTGTTGGAAATCGATTAAATGGCATTGGGTAGTAAGCCTTGTAGTGTGATATGTGTTGACTAAGAGAATTAAGTCATGTTTTTCATGAGCATTGCATTTAATGCATATACATTAACTTAATTGGAATCGTGGAATTCACTATATATATATATATATATATATGCATGTGTGGTATCAGGTTCTGAGAACCCGCAAAAAGGGCCAAGTGGGCGTGAGGATCAGTAATGGGAGTGGTTATCCTCCTCTTGTAGTGAGTAAATTTATACATACATATTATGTAAATAAAATGCATGTGATATTATATGTACGTTTGTGTGTGAAACAAATGTTTTGAAATGAATGTTTTACATGTGTTTTACTTGGATATTGGGATGTTTGATTATTTGGTATGTTGTTAAATGATTTGATTGGTATACATGCTAAAATAGCCGGGGAGGCCTGAATTGTATAAATGATTTAAAATCATTGTTGAAAACGATTTGTATAAATGTTGTTATGACTAAGGATGCCGGAATTTGGTTTATATGAATAACCATTGTTATGAAATGATTTATAAATGCATGTATTTTTGTGATGACGCCGATAAGGCCAGTTATTGTTTATTGGCCAGTGGGCTATGATATTGATTGTATATACAAGGAGGTAGCCTATGGACAATCTTGTTAAGAGGTCGCATAGATAAGTGAAGCTGTAGTGAGGCTGATATAAGAGGTAAGGTCATAGCAAGCCCACTGTGTATTGTGCACATATGTGCAATTTTAGAGACCTTATGGAAAATCCTAGCGGCTTGATAAGGATCTCATGGATTTGACAGATTTCTTGGACAGTCGCTTATATCACCAAGCGACTACTTAAGGCCAACATCAATGAAGCGGGCTAGTTTTATAAATGCATGCTTTACAAGAAAATAAATGATTTTACAAAACATAAGAGATGGTTTTCTATTTAATAAACCTTTATTGCATATAGTTTATGCATGAAAAGCCTACTGGTGGTTACAGATTTTGTCCCGACCAAGGTAGCATGTGGAGGACGTATGACCAGCCCAATAAATTGTTTTTAAATTATTATAGACCAATAAAATGTTTTGTGATTATTTATTTAAAGACATGTAACTGTACATATGTATTTTGAGTACATTGTGACATAAATCCCAATATTTGTATTTGTAAATGCCTATGCATGTACGTATATCGGTATGTATGTATTTACTCAATGAATATAACTATATACTCACCTCTCATAATTTCAACTTTCAAGTTAGGCGCGTTAATCCTAGCCGGTCTAGTAGTAGCGATAGAGAGCTTGAGAAGCTCTTGGTAGGTTTTTTATCTTGACTCACTTGTGTAAGTCAGAGTCCACTAGATATGTGATTTTATTTGGATTTGTGATTCCTAGGGAAATATGTAAAGTATTGTATCATAATTAAATGTTATGTAAGAAATTATTATTTTGCTCAACCCATATGATAAATAATTTTCTATATTGATATTTTATTTTTTAAACATGTTGTAGATGAATTGATCATAGAGATCAATTCTTTGAGAATACTCCCATGGGAAGTTTGTTTTTGAACTATTTTCAAGAGTGTAAGATTCACAAGTGAGCCTTACAGGTTCTCTTGATACGTTCTGAGCATAGAGGATGTATCAGGAGAGTTTGTGGTGATTGTCATAAGTGGATCCTAAGGTTAGGGCATAACATTCTTAAACATTCCCAGTCATAGGACTATAAAGTGAGGCCTTTACAGTACTGGTTAGATTGTTACACACTATGCCTATTTGTTAAAAAGGTGGTTGTTCTCATAGACCACTTGTGTGGTAACACTAAGACAAGTTTATAGGTGCTCATTAAAGAATGATTTTATTGAATTGACTCATGTCAATAATGTCTAAATAGTAATTGTACTTTACTGTCAATTGAACATTTTTCATATTAGTAGTGCAAGTGATCTTTAGACTTGAGAATATCATAGTTATCTTGTAAGTGAAATATTATACTTTGATACTAACTCAATATGAACCATAAGGTTCATTACGGGTAGTTATTGGGTATGTTATGACACTTATGAAGATAGATGAATATTCATTAAAGGATTTGCCACCCTTCATACATTGTGGGATTATGCTTTATATAAGTGATAGAGATATAACTCAAAAACTTATTGGCCAAAGTGCAGTGTGGGATTGAGAAAGAGTTCTCAATGATGGTACACTGACCAAATCATGATCTCAAGGTTTATTGTATATAATATTAGATATAAAGGTTTTGACAATTAATTATAGCAAATACGACGGAATGATTGAATTGTACGATAATGATTACAAAAAGGTTCATTGTAGAACCCACAATTTTGATATAAATTGAATTTATTAAATTTTTAATTAATGACTAGATTTTGACAAAGGTTGTGAGAAAATTTAATTGAGCTTACGCATGCATAGTTAACCCAAAATTGAGGTATAGAATAAAATATATACCTAAATATGTGATTATTATTGATGTTCCAATATTTTATTAAATTGATAAGGTATTAATTTATTAGATGTGAGTGTAGTAGAAAATTTATATGAAGAAATAAATTTTGAAATTTAATTTGAAATTTAATATGATAAGATTATTTAATTTTTGGACAAATATTGTATATATAATAGAGATTAAAATATAAATTAAGCCTATTTTAAGTTTTAATTTAAAATCAAAATTAAATTTTATGTTAAAACATAGATCAAACCTAATTCTTTATTATTATTTAGAATAAACCTAATTTAGATTATTTAGAATAAGCCAAGGCGTATTTAGAAATGGCCTATTTCTTAGACTTTCTTCATGTTTCTACATAAATCAAGGCAAGGGGGAGAGATAAACGGGAGGAAGGGAAACATTTAGAAAGATCCAGAGAGATGGAGAAGAAAGAGGGCAAAATCGTGGAAGACCAAAATGGGAGTAAAAATGGGTTTAGCCGATCAAAAAGAATGAGAAGAATGGAGAGAGGAAAAAATACAGGAAGAGAGAGGAAGAAATGGCCATAGATGAGTGGAAGTTTGTGGGATTCTAATTTAGTTTCTTCCGTCATGCAATTGTTTTGTCAATACAGTGTCAGCTCTAGTTCTTTTCGACCAACAAACTCTACTTGCCTTATAAATTAAGCTGATGAATGAAAATAAAATAAAGACATGGCAAAGGAAGTGAAGAGAAGTAGATTACGCGAGGGAGAAAAGGGAATGAAGTGAAGAAATAGAATGGGCTATGCTGGATCGTCCAGAGCAAAGGTGCCAGGACTGTGGAAAAGATTCGAAAGCCAAAACTTTGGAAACACACTCAGTGAATAACAAAGTCCCAATTGATGCAGCTGTGTGATGAGTTTTGAGACACTGCTCCTTGTTACGGTAGCAGGAAAGGTACCAGCCTTGAAACTTATAGTTGCTTATTACTGTTGCTTGAAAAGGAATATCAAATTGATTCATTAATTTATCAATAGATAAAGAAAGAAAAAAGTTCACAAATATAGGATAGGATTGTAGATCTAAACTCAAAATAATATATATGTGTGTGTACGTGTGTATGTGTATAGTAGCCTATTTAATAGATTAAAGTGACAAAGACAAATTATAATTATTGATGAATTGAACTACTTTCCTATTTTCATTTTCTTTGTAAAGTGAGATTAAGATTGTATTGAAGCCTATAGTACTAAAATCCTACTTAAAAAATTAATTAAGAGAAGTATGAACTTATACATGCAGAAAACCCTTATAGGAAATTAAGAAGTGTGTGTCCAATATGTGTTAATATGTACATAGAACGAATTGCAAACGACTCATTTTTTTGGCCAAGAAAGGAAATTGGGTTCTATTCTTTGAATTTTACCTTAGTTCCACTATCAATGAATAAGAAATTGGGTTATATTTGGGTGGTTTTAATATATTGCTAAATGTCAACTTTGATCTGTAGACATATTTAATTAATTATAAGATGATTTATTAAATGTTAAGTGAATTAAAGAATTTAATTTATTTTATAAATTATAAGATGATTTACCGAACATCAAATGAATTAAAGAGTTTAATTTAAAATTTGATGTACGTCTACTGTCGATTTTATAATAAACTTTATAATGAACCTATTGAGTTACACCTAAATTAATAAGTAACTTACTTGAGTAGTATTTCAAGTGTTGGAACACTTAATTATAAAATTATCCATACAAGGGTATTATGGTAAATTTTATAAAGTATTTTTTATGATAAACTCCATAAAAGAGTATTATGGTAATATTATAATAATTAATTAATAAAATATATATTTATTAATTATTAATATTTAAATACAATAGCATTATAGAAAAATCCATAAAAATATTTTTTGGTTAATTATATAAAGGGGTATTATGATAATACCATAATAATTAATTAAATTAAATATTTATTTATTAATTATTATAATTAAATGTATAGATAAATATGAGAAGTTAGCCAATAACATTCTATCAAATGGATAAATATTAGTCATGTGAGTGAAAAGTAGAAATGAATGGAATATATATTATTTTATGTGATGGAAAACATATATAGTTTCTTATTTTGAAAAGTCAAAATTGGATGCCTTTTTTTTGGTTGGTGGAGAATTCAATTATAAATAGAATGAAAAATTGTGTTTTCATCATCTTGGACGAGAACAAGTAAAGGAAGAAAGGAAAATTTTCTTTTCTTGGCTGTATAGAAAGGGAAGCAAAGGGTTTACAAAATTCCTTCTCATTTCTCACTTCCAAACTCATGTGAGTTCAAATAAATGGTGGACAATTATATAAGAAGTTCTCTTTAACACTCATCAAACTTCAAAAATTGAATTTGTGTAACAAATTCAAAGAACAAGTAAGTTGTTCAACTTTGAACTTTCAAAATTTTTATATCCATAACAATCAAACTTAATTTCCTTAGCTTCCGTTGCGTAGGAAACAGTATTTCATCCTTGAGCTACTAACCTAATTTTGTTTCTCATTATGTTACCAAATTCGCCAATTTTATTCTTAAAAATCTATTTGATTCCAAAAATATTAATGTACTTAAATTTAGGTACTGGTGTCCACACATCATTCCTAACAAATTATTTCAATTATTCATGCATAGCAATTATTCAATATTCTTCTAACAAAGTTTCTTTAACATTTTTTTTTGGTTAAATCAAAAAAGTATAACAAACATATTTGGTCATATGAATATACATCTTTCTTGTTACCATGCTTTCATTAAGATTACTTATTATGAGATCAGAGGAATGATTTTTATTTTTATTTTATTTTTAATTTTACTTTGAAAGATAGTTCTCTTCTGATTTAGTCTGAGATGTTGTGATCTGATTCTAATTCAAAATTTGTTTCATTATGTTTTACAGTTTCTGTCGCAACAACGTCTTCAATATCTGTTACAATAAATTTGGTTTTAGATTTACTACGATTTTTAATTTTTTTTTTCATCTGAATCTGATCTTGACTCTTGTCAATGTTACTTGTGACTTCTTCCTCTTATGAATAATATGTAAAAAATTTAAAATTATTAATAACTATATTATCAGATTTTATAATAGTTTGGGTTTTCTTGTTATACACATTATATATCTAACTATTATTTGAATATCTTTGAAAGACACCTTCATCATTCTTAAAATCCAATTTGCCATATTTGAATATCATTCATAATATAGCAAGTAATTCCAAAGATATGAAAATAACTCATGTTGGGTTTCTTACCTTCCTAAATTTCATATGCTGTCTTACCTATTCCCAGTCATAAATATACACGATTAATCGTGTAACATCTTGTTTTTATTGCCTCAGCTTACAATCTCTTTGATAATTTCATCGAGTTTAAAATGTAAACCATGTTCTTTGAATATAAGGTTAAAGTAATCATTATATAACATTCATATTCGCACATGCATTATTAAAGGTTAGTTGACACATCAACGAAATTTAGGTGAATTTAAGTTAGTTGAATGATAAGAGATTGAGTTTAATGAATGTATTGATTAATTTGGGTTTCAGTATGTTGTTTTACGCTAACGCATACACTAGTCTCGTTAGCCAGTTAATGAGCGAGGTCATGGGGCAGTGCTCTTACGGGGGATCAGGGGTAAAGCCTCTAAAAAATAAATAGAATTAGTGAACAAAGGCTTGGGGCACGCGACCTCGGGAAGCTACAGCCATCACACGGATAGCGTAGAAAGCTCCCAAAAGACCATGACGTATACATATGCTTAAACATTTTAAACATTAATAACAAAGTTTAGAAGTCATACTTCTTTAAGTTGTTATTCGCAGAAAGCAAGTCAAGCTCTTCACTTGCCTGTAAACGTATCCACACGTCGGATTGGTGAAGATGGTTCTAGTTTTATGATGAGATTTTTAAGCTATGGTTATTAACTTCACCAAGCTAATACTAGGTTTTTACACTTAGAAAACCCTAGCTTATCAATAAGAAGAGAAGAGAAATGAAAACTTTTTTAATCTCTTTCTTTTCCTCCTATTTCTATTTCTCTCTTTTACTTCTTTCTTCCTTTAGTTTTTGTTCAAAATAAAGCACACAAAATTTTTCAATCAAGAATGATGCTCTTGGGAAAATATAAATGAAAAGGAAAGAAGTGGCATCATGATTAAAAGACTCAAGTCCTTAAGTCTTTACTTTATAACTTAACCATTAAGCCTTCTCGTCTTTTGCAATTCCAAATTAAATCAAGTTCAATTCAAATTCAAATCATTAATTTGTGTAACACTTTTATGTATTTCATTCATCAAATGAATTAACTCATGCCAAGTGTCAAACAATGACAAGTGGATTCAATTAACATTAATTAAATTAATGTAATAATATAATATATTAATCAAATTAATATATATTAAAGAGAGAGAGAGATACATATATTATATTATTATTTTAATAATATAAAATGTAATCATTACTTAAATATCTTATTTTATTTTTTTAATAATATAATTATGTAATAATTACTTAGATATTTATATATTACTTTAATATATAATTTTGCAATTATTACTTTAGATATTTAATATTGTATTAATATTTGAAAAAGATATTTCCTTTTTAAATGATTGCTTTAATCAATATTAATACATTAAATCTCTACCATTGATTCAAAATGAATGGGCAAGATTTAATCATAGGCTTGAACTTTGACAATATCACATGGTGGCACTTATCAACTAAGGAACCATTTGATTAAATAATATTTAAATAATCAACAATGAATAAACTCATTTATTCATTAATATCTATATATCTTATACCATTTTCAATATAATATATATTCGTAAATAATATTTATGTTATCCCATAAATTATCGAAATATTTCTTACGCATACGGGTGCTAGCTCATCTTAGCTAAAAAATTTATCCTTTACAATAAAGAATTAAATTGTTATTCGATCAAAGTATCGAAACAATATCATTAACTAATTAATGATTATTTTATAATAGTAACTACCATCATCATCATCAAATAATCGACTAATGTCTTTAAACCCCTGGTTTCATTGTGAGCTGGACATAGATAGATATGAACTATTTTGTATCTCTTCGATGCACTCTTTATAACCAAAATTCTCAATCATCATGAGTGACCTCTAGTAAAATATCATGACCCCCAAACACAAATAAATGAATATATCAGATAAATCCAATAGTTATACGTACATATAGTAAAGTTCATTTATTGTCGACTCTCAATCCAATGTGGATCATGGTATCATCAAACCCCTAACTCAATCATAGGATCAGAACCTCAATCATATACAGGATTTGTATATCTGCATTTGGACACACATGCTTTGACCAAATATTTTATTCCCGCATATGACAGTTCCACTTAGGATCTTAAACTTTAATATCTGAGCTAGCATATTCTATTTTGGTTATCACCTGTTTTCATACACTTAAAACAAATTGCCAGCAAGCTTCTTTCACCAGGTGTGACTAGGCCAATGCTCTATATACACAAGTGAACAATATGCCTCAGTGTGGAAGGCAGCCGTGACACCTCAGGTCAAAGGACTAGTAATACACTAGTACGGCTGTGTGACGTATCATTGACTATGGATAATCACCCATGTGATTTATCATATTTAATCACGTTCAGTAACACATATATAAACATATTACTCATGTTTATCCTCTTGTGACATGAGACTCGTCACCCAATTATTAGTATCCAATACTAATCTTTGGCAGCATCAAACATACCAGTATTGCGATGTTATATTCTTATATGACATTACCTCAACCGGAAATTAATTCAGATATATTTAAATCAGAGACTCTATACTCGTATCTACAACTCTTTGTAGATTGAGTCTTGACATCATAATATATCACGAGATCTCATTCTGCATTTTATATATATAATATAAATTAACAATTGTACATGCAAAATGATATAAAAGTCATTTTATTAATTATAAACTAATTTATAATTAATTACTAACATATATATAATAAATAATATCCCTGAACCATATGACACGATTGATTTTAAAGCATATTCCTAACAATTATTATTAAGGAATAAATAGGAGAGGTCAAAATTTTAGTTTTTGTGAAAATTTTGTGTTTGAGCATGAAGTATTAATATATGGGATTGAGAAGGTCGATACATGCACCAAAATATCGATACATTAAGGTTATAAGTCAATACTTGATGAAAGGATCGATACCTTCATAAAAAGTATTGATACTTTGTAAGGATGAGACTTAGGAAGAAATTACAAGTCGAACAGATCGATACATATGGAGAAAGTATTGATACATTTCGAAACAGAAAGTTGAAAAATATTTACAAAGTGAACCAGATCGATACCTTCATCAAAGGTATCAATACATAAAGGTATCAATACATAAAGGTAAATGTGTTGATACATTGTGTTGAAGGAAATTTCATAGTCAAATTTTTATGAATAGATCGATACCCAATCTAAGGGGTCGATACCCAAACTAAAAATATCGATATTTTTGGCTAATTTCGGCAAAATTCGACAGGTAATTTATAAAATTTCTGAGATTTCTTAAAAACACTTTGGTCTTTTCGCCCGATTATATATATATATATATATCCATGAAGGTGGAATTGATTCTCACTACTTCTTTAGTCGTCTTCTTCACTCTCTCTATAGAAAATTTTTCTCTCTCATTTATTCACAGATCTCTTCAAATCCTTTGCGATTTCTCAAAAATTTCAGTTGTCAAGTGCTTACCCATCATTCCCACTATAATTTGGTACCATTTTTTGTTGGAAACAGTAAAAAGGAACAAAGAAGAAAGTTAGGGTTTCGATGAGATTTGGGATTTTACCAATTAATCGTTGATTCAAGGTTTCTAATGGCTTTTTCAAGTTACAAGTAAGCCTATTTACCTATTATAGGTTTGATTTTAAGATTTTGAAACATGTGAAAGTTACGATTTACTGTTCATATGAGATTTCTAATGATTTTCGCATAGGAAATGTATATTTGTATTAAATTAAGTTAATTGGAGTAATTTAATGGTCAAATATGAGTTGGTTTTCATTTGAAATGTGTATATTCATCCTGGACGAAAATGTGAAATTGAAATAAGTCAGTCATGGGATTTTGTTATTGAAAATTGGATAAATAGCTTAGTTAGTTAAGGCTCGTGAAGTGAAATGTGTCAACCTAAGAAATTTTAGCCATATTTTCCATGGACATTGCATTTAAAACATATGTGTTAAATTATTTAGAATCGTGAAATTCATTATATTACATATGTGTGGTATTAGGCACCGAGAAGCTTGGAAAAGGACCTACTAGGTGTGAGGAACAATAGTGAGAATGGTTACCCTACTCTTGTTGTGAGTAAATTTATGCATACATGAATATGCAAATATATGTGTTTTATATATATATATATATATATGTATTGCTTGTGTGTTAAACAAGTGGTTTTTATTGTTAAAGTAAAACTTGAAATGAATATGTTTTCATTTATTTTAAATTGATATTAGGATTGTTTATATATTTGGTCTACTGTTAAAAGTTTACTTCATATACATGTTGAAATGGCCGAGGAGGCCAGATTTGATTTATATGTTTTATAATTATTATTTGAAAATAATTTAATTATGCATGTATATTGGTGATGTGGTCAGTTGGTCGATTATTGATTCATGGCTAGTGGGCCTGATGCATGACCAGTAAGCCTGTTTATTTGTTGTAGCTACAGGAATGTAGTCTATGGACGGACCTATTGAGAGACTGCATAGGTAAGTGGAGCTGCAGTAGGATTGGTAAAGGGAAAAAGTTCATGACAAGCTCACTGTGTGCCATGCACGTATGTACAGTTATAGATACCCTATGGAAAGTCTTGGTGGTTTGATAAGGCTATCCTGAATTTGATGGATTACAAGGACAGTTACTCATGTTACTAAGTGACTACTCGGAGCCAACATCAGTGAGACGAGCGATTATTTTTATAAATGCATATTTTACAGAAAATAAATAATTTTACCAAGCATGGAAAATAATTTTATGCTTTAAAAAAATCCATTACATATGATTTTATGCATAAAAGACTCATTGATGGCTTCGATGTTACCTCAGTCAAGGTAGCTGTCGAGAAAGTATGGCCAACCCGGCTTGTTTGATTAAAACAATAAGTAGACCTATAAATTATTTTGTAATTGTTTGATCTAAATGAATTATGTATGTATTTTTAAAAATATTGTTAATGTAATCTAAATATCATGAATTTGAAAATGCTTCTGCATATATGTATATATGTGTGTATATATTTACTTACTGAGTATAGTTGTATACTCATCCTTCATCATTTTAGTTTTCAGGTTAAGTGCGTTAGTACTCGCTGGGCTAGTAATAGTTGTTGAAAGCTTTCGGCGCTAAGGGTAGGCTTTTGTAAACCAAACGGTTTATATAAATGTTTATATTTGTTTAACCTGAACTAAAATGATTTCCATAATGATTTTTTAAATATTGTTTCTGTGCTGTGGATGAATTGATCATAGATGATCATTCTTTGATAATAATCATATGGATGAGAGTTACTATTTAATAAACTGTTTTTAGGTTTTGATGATCTACAAGTAAGCCTTGTAGGCTTTCTTGATACATTTCGGATATAGAAGGTGTATCTCAGAGTTTGTGGCGATTGTCACAGGTAAACCCCAAGTTCAGCGCGTGACACAAAATAACTCGAGTCATTTCTTACAAAGTTCTATTTTTTCTTTCAACAACACCATTTTGTTGTAGTGTCTTAGGATTAGAAAATTCGTGTTCGACGCCATATTTATTGCAAAAGCCAGCATAAATAGTATTTTCAAATTTCTTACTCGGATCACTTCTTATTCTAACTATTTTTTCAATATTACAATCTTTTCACTTGCTAATTACACATAATTTTTTAAACACATTAAATGTATCCAATATTTCTCTAATAAAATCAATCCAAGTATACATAGAGAAATAATCTACAAATACAAAGATATATCTCTTTCCTCTTGTGCTTTCTACCTGAACAAGACCCATGAGAACCATGTGAAGCAATTGAAGTACATTGGATGTAGAGTTATACTGAATTGGACTTGGGCTTCTTTCCAAATTAACACAAACTATGAACTCAAGGTTATTTTTTGTTGATTTTGGAACACCACAAATAACATTTGTATACATAATCTTGGTTAGATTCTTATAATTTAATTGTCCAAGCTTTTGATGCCATAATTTTATGTTATCAAAATTTATTTTGTGATAAGTGAGTGGATGTGTAAAAATATAGCAATTGTAAGATGATAGAGACTATTCTAAAATATAATTCTTAAGTTTGTCAAACACCTAACATTTTTCTTGTGTAAATTTTATACATGATCTTAATAAAAAATTTGTCTAATACTAATTAAATTCACAATAAGATTTTCAACATAAACATTTTTTAGTTTTGGGAATCTCTCAACATTTAGTGTTCCTTTTCCTAAAATTTGTCCTTTGGAATCATCACCAAATGTCAAATATCTTTCTGAACAACTATCATAATCAACCAAGCTTACACGATTTCCTATTATATGCGTAAAACATCCAGTGTCAAAATACCAAGAGTTAGTAACACATTTTTTAAAGAAGTATAAGTAACAAAATCATTGACTTTTGATTTCTTTACCCATATTTTTCTAAGTCATTTAAAAGTCTTAGATTTTGATTTCATGTTATTTTTCAAGAATTTCATAAATTTAAAGCATTTAAATCAAATGTAATCTTTAATATTGCAAAAATGACAAGTATGGATAAATTTCTTAGTCTTACCTTGAAAACCATAAGATTAATTATCTAAAACCTTACTTTTAATTATGCTAGATGAACTGAAATCGACAAGTGATGGTTTTACAAACATAGTTTTGGAACTAGAGAGGTTTTCACTATGATAACCAAGTCTTTGATGATTGCTATAATGTTTTCCCAACGTTAAAATATGATCAAATTTAGGTGTACTTGAATTTAGGATCTTCAAAGACTTTAGAGTATACTTAAACTCATATTTTTTCTCATTTACCCTTTTATCTTTATCAACTATGATAGTCTCTAAATTGTTCATCATTGTTTTTTTTTTTCTGATTTGTTCATTCAAGAGACTGCCAACTTGCTTTTCCAAGGATTTGTTGAGTTTGTACACTTTTACCCATTTGCGGAACATCAATTCATAAGAAGTATGTGCAGTGTCCATCTCTAAGTCATCTTCATCACTACTTTCAGCAAAATTTGTTACATAGAGACTAAGTTCAGTGTTGGTCATTTTTGTTGTTTCATTCCAACTAATATTTGTTGATTCTATTGTCTCTGTCACTGCCAAACTAAATATTTGTTCCCTGGTATTAGGCTATCAATACTTGCAAGTTGTTTTCCTCTTCTTTGTATATTCTTAACTAAATCACTGAAATAATTGAAGCTCTTAACATATAATTTTCTTATTGTTTATTCGTTTTAAATAGTAAGTCACTTAACTACTTCTCCAGCTTCTTTGCTTTGTTTACGACTTAAGAAAAATAAAAAAATCATAAACATTTCAAGCAGTTAATTACATCTTATACTTCAATTACATCTTATCCTTTTATTCATCTTATCCTTCACGTTGTCATTTATTCGAAACTGGCTGCCATTGCCAATAAGAAAATGTACTCCCTTTCTATATCGTAGTTACTATCTTCACTTTTGTTTCATTCGAAACCTCCATGCAATCCAAAAAAATTCTTCACTTTGATTAGCTAATCTAGGCAATCTTCTATGTGCAAACTCCCATTGAACATAGGTAGGTTCAAATTCACCTTGTAGTCGTTGAAACTTCCACTTCCACGTGTCCTAACAAAACCTTGATTAACTACATCATCTGAATCCCTTTCCCTTTGAATTTTATCATTGATAATACCAGGTTGTTCACACAATGGCGTCAAACCACAGGGTGGTATCCCATCTATCCCTTTACGCTCGGATTCAAGAAGCCTATTGCCATCATGTTCGAGCCTTTCTACCCTTCGATCAAGATCCTCCAAATCCCGAAAAAAATGAGCAAAATCTTACGAAACGATTAAGCAACTTCTTCAGCAGCTGTTCTAATATGAAGATAAATTAAAACACTGAGTTTCAGAGAAAAGTCTTGGTTGTTTTATTCTTGATAGTGAAAGATGAAATACAAATAGGATGTTGAAGCTATTTTACGCTAAATACTACATAATTTAAAATTAACAATATAGGAAAAGTCAAATTATTTAATACATAATGAAATACCGTAAACAAAATAAATAGATATTCAATTAACTTGATTTAAATCTCATAATTAAAATTTGAAATTTGACTTGGTTCATAGTTGTTGGTTATATGCCCTACATTCAATAAGGATAAAAATGTAATTGTACATTCTTGTATTGATTAATAAAATTGGCAATTTATTTACAAGTTTTGTCTATGTTGATTACTTATATATAAAGTCTTTAGAATGACAATTAAAGGAATTAACTTAAGTTTAATTTATAAGATCCCGTCATTCTTAAACGTTCCCAATCGTAGGATTATTAACACAAGGATATTAATAAATTCATATTAGATCGGCATATGTTATGTCTGCTTCCTTGGAGAAGGAAGGTAGCTGATCTCATAAGCTACTACTGAATGTGCTAACTTAATCTAATATATGGATGCTTGTTAAAAAACAAGTTCATCGAACTGACCCGCATGAGAAACTCATATGGAGTGTTATTCATATGTCTATGGGATTTCTTTAAGTTACTATAGTATGACTGATCCTTGGACTTGAGATCTTCATGATATCGTGTTTGTGGATCATATATGCTTTGACATTACACTTACGTCGTCCACAGCGAGATTGCGCATAGGGTAATGATTGGCCAATATGAGAAGCACGGGAAAGTTGTGAGAGATCAATAAAGGATTCGCCGCTCTAGACAACATAGAGTCGATATCCCAAGGGGCTCCATTTTGACATAAGTGATAATGTAAGTCCATGGCCATGGCGAGTTCTGAAAGAAGTTTCAGATACTCTATAATTATATTATCAGTTTTAGTCAAAAAGTTTCAATAACCATGATTTAATAGAGTAGACATTTTTCATACTCTAGAATCGTTGGTGGGATATGTACGAGGCGAAAGGATTGTATCATACGATAATCGTATACGGACTAGGTTTTACTAATTT
>JAXCLQ010003509.1:0-12007 GCA_035584115.1 Cedrela odorata
AGCTTATTTGTAATCCAATTTTAGAAGCTAGCATAATTTTCCCTTGGGCATTACCTCAAGTGGCCAAGAGATGGAAAGGTTTTTGGGTAGATCTTAGCCTAAATCTTCTCAATGAATTTACGGCTTTCATTCATGTCCTTAATGTATGAGCACACAATACTCTGCTAAATAGAAGCACCATCAAGTAAATACCTGAACAGGGAAATCCATTAGAGGCTTCCTTGTAGTCCAATTGATGTTATCCCAATTCACATACGGTGGAAACATTTTGTAGTCCTTTTGCATAAAGAAACCCTGTAAGGTAGCAACATGAAGTCATATACATATGCATACAAAAAAAAATTAATGAAGAACAAGGAAAACTTTTTCCAACCTGGCATTCCTCTGCAATGACGTTGATGGCATCTAACCATTTGACAGAACGGGCACCAATAACTCCAGGTACAACTACTCGCAGTGGATAACCATGATCCCTATTAAGAGGCTTTGGCATTATAATAGAAGTAAATTTACTGTTAGAGCTGAGTTAAAGATTATGCTCCCAAAAAATGCTTTTACCATAGGAAGAAAAAGAAAGGCAGAAAGAATGGTGATAATATTCTAAGATTAGCAGATGCAGCAGCAAGAGACAAGATTCAAGCAAAAGGCATCAAAAAAATCCCAACGAGCACATCCAACATAATTTCAAAAAACTTAACAAATTATTATTGGAGCAAGACTGCTTTATAATTGATGACAACGCC
Source organism: Cedrela odorata (assembly GCA_035584115.1). NCBI lineage: Eukaryota > Viridiplantae > Streptophyta > Magnoliopsida > Sapindales > Meliaceae > Cedrela > Cedrela odorata. Next base: position 744 of record JAXCLQ010003509.1, read on the forward strand.
AAAGTCATCGAGCAAAATGCTATAGGATGACATTTAAGTGGCAGGGAAATGCATCAGCTTCATTGATGTAAACATTTCATTAAATGACCACAAACAGATTAATTTGACAGGCTTCAAGGAAGCAGTGGCCACAAAACACAACAAAACAAAGCTACAACAGTATGCATGGTCCCAATGGGAGGGATGGGGGGAACTTGAGTTTCTGTCTGTAGAAGATTACGAGGAAACATAAGTCAAAGTATAATTATTTTCTACTAGAGAAGTTCTACCAACAATTCCCAATCAATTTCAAATTTCAAGATGTGATACTTATGGTAGTTAAAGAAACACATTTCACCTACACAAAAACAAAATCCTACAAAGGCAAGTAAACTAACCTCTCCATTCATCTCATAAGCAAGTAAAACATCAGCTTCAGGGTTTGTAGCTTGACTAAGGGGAATTGATGTTATGTATGGACCCCCATTCTCCTCCTACAAAATTGCACAATTTCTCTAGTAAATTCCATTTTGGCATCAAATGACAAAATTTTCAGAATGATATTCAGAGGCCAGTGTGTACCTTACACTTGTCAATGCTTACAAATTCAACATGTTTCCCACCAGACTTAGTGACACTTGTCAATTTTGGGATCCCAACAAGTTCAAGAACATCAGCCAATTTGGCACCACCCCAGACAGCTGAAAGGAAATCACAAAAATGAGAAATTAGCTCTAGCTACAGAGAACACCAAGAAACAGATTGGATTTAAAAGGTTATTCAAATACAGCCCAAACAAACATACAAATAGGATTTAAAAGGTTAATTTTAGTAGAATTATAAATCCAAAAAAGTTGCCCCTTACTGCTCATAGGATACTCTATTGCATTATTGTTATCATTCACTTGGAAGCACAAACTGCGTAGAGTATAGATGACAGAAATAAACACAGTGAACAACTCAAGTACAGAGATCATTCAACCTTAATCTTTGTTGCCTTCACTTGATAATGTTTCATTGGACTCATTGAGAGAGGACAAAAGATCCTAATTGCTTGATAAATTGAGGTTGTTTTCTTCTGAATCTTCTTCTAAAGGTTGGTGGACAACTTCTCCTCACTTATCTTAACCCATCTCTGGTGATTCGGAAAGTAAAAAGCCGTGCAGGTTTAAGGTTTTGTTGGTATGGTTGCTGATAGTGAGATTAACGCCTATGATTTGATTCAAAGGAAAAGGCCAAATAGTTGTGTTTCATCACTTGGTTGTTAAAAAAAAGAGCATTGATCATCTTTTTCTTCTTCGCCCTAGTGCCTTCAATATATAGCTAATTCTTCTTCAAGTAGCCAAGATGAGTTGGGCTCTCCCATTCTCTTGTATCTCCTCATTCACTGAGATGCATATATGATTTAGTCAAGAAAAAATAATGCTGTGCTGCTATAGAAATGTGAGTTATGGGTGTTTTATGGATTATTTGATTAGAAAGGAACCAGAGAATTTTTATGACAGTGAAGAAAAGAAGCAGTTTCTACAGGATCAAGTTTGTTTTTAGGTATCCCTTAAGGCTTCCACTACAAAGGAATTTCTCTAAAATCCTTCTTTAACTCAGAGTTAGATGCTGTTAATATTCTTTTTCTTGTTTTATTACACTCATTGCTGATTCCTTTTCTTCATTATTTTGTGTGTTTTCCATACATGCATAACCGTACAGACTAATTTAGCAGGCATATTGGAATTATATTCATTGTATGTTACATTCATAGAAAATGTAGGCAAATGAAAGTTTATTATGGATTCAATATTAAAGAAACAAACCATTTCCTATAGCAGCAACATCCCAGCCAACTCCTTTCACCGTACTGACTTTGCTCATTGCTGTCCTTCTGTTACCAGCACACTGTATAGGCCAAAAACACACAAGCCAAATCAACAATTCAATTACATATGATCACAAAAAGAAAAAAGGCTGTTTTTTTATAAAAAGAAATCACAAAATAAATCATACCTGCAAAGTGGCAGTGACGTTGTATTTTGGAAACATCCTGTTATTAGACAACAGGTCAAATTCCTTGTAATTTTTCCAAAAAAGAATAAAAAAATGTTTTATTCACTGCCAAAGAAGGTAAAACTGACAAGCAATGGAGAACAAACAGCTTGCACCTTACCTAATATCTGTCATAAACAGGTCACTTTGATTTTCAAATAAACCACGTATTGGGATGCAATAGCTGCATTACCAAATGGTTAATGATATCATTAAAACAATTATAAAAATAAGAAAAAAAGATTTCAAGGCCTAGTTTGGTGAGAGAACGAAGCGAGGAGGAAAGAGTAGACTAACACCCCTGTTTGGCCAGAAAAGAAAAGATGACAGAAAAAACAGGAGAAGTATACGATCTCTCTAAACCAATACCTAAAAATTACAGTATGGGCAAGTATAAACAACTTCACTGTATAAGCACACAATGGTCAAATTAACATATAATAGTTTCTCTTCTCTTCTCACTTTAAGAAACACCATGGAGCGCAAAGTAACAATCACCTCCTTACCCTCTCCTTTAACATCCTACAAATATGAAATGAATAAGCCTTCTTTCCCACTTCCTTTTTCAAAATTTTCTCAACCCTTACATTTTCATCATTTTCCTTCCCATCAAACAGGGTGTGTTTAGAACAAAAGCATGAGAGAAAACAATACTTTTCAATTTCATCAACTATTGGGATCGGACCATGATTTCTCTTGTAGAAAAAATCAACAGGCGTCACATAAGATGAAATCAAGGCCGAACGCGGCGGCTCTGCATTGAATGGTTCCTGCAACAACAATTACAAACCACAGAAAAAAAAAAAAAAAAACCACCTTGTTATACATGCTCAAATGATATTATTTTAGGCTTATTATGGTTCCTATTATCAAAAACCATATCTTCAGTGAATAACAACAGGGTGTGTTTAGAACAAAAGCATGAGAGAAAACAATACTTTTCAATTTCATCAACTATTGGGATCGGACCATGATTTCTCTTGTAGAAAAAATCAACAGGCGTCACATAAGATGAAATCAAGGCCGAACGCGGCGGCTCTGCATTGAATGGTTCCTGCAACAACAATTACAAACCACAGAAAAAAAAAAAAAAAAACCACCTTGTTATACATGCTCAAATGATATTATTTTAGGCTTATTATGGTTCCTATTATCAAAAACCATATCTTCAGTGAATAACAACAAATGATCAAAATACCAAAAACCAGGTTTTGCACAAGATTATGACTTAATTAATTCAATCAATTACACACAAAAAAGAATTAATATGGAAGATTAATCCGATAGTTCACATAATCAAACCGAAACCTAACGTAAACGAAATGGGAAAACAGAAGTTACAAATGAAAGAAATTAAAGCCCATTACCTTGGCATTAATCTGAAGGATAGGGTGACGAGGCGGCTCTTGATAGTAATTGGATGGTGCTGTGAGTCCTGGCATCCTCGGTAGCTTCTTCTTTCTCTTCACTTCTCTTTTCTTCTCGCATCCACTGACTTCAAAATACGCTAACTTGTGTTTGTAACTGTCACTAATAGCAATGGAGAATTAAGGAAGATGACAACTGACAGGTTGGTAGATGCTCATATGAGATGGGACCCACTCTGATTCTCGGTGCTGACGATGCAGCTATGCAAAGGGATGCTGACCGTTGACAAATAGCAAAGGGATGTTGTGTTGTGTGACGTCGTTTTGCGATTATTTGTTAATTAATTAATTATTTGCTTTTGTTAGTGAAAGGTAAGCATTTAGTGGAATCCCTTGAATATCCCGTTACCAATATTTTAATCGGGCTAATTGTATAATCTATAGTGGTGACCAGGACTTCCCAATTTGAATTGGAATTGAAAGCAATCATTAATTTGGTATTCAATTTTAATTTAAAATTTTAAAAATTAATTTTTATTAATTTAATTTTAAATTTATAAATTTTAAAATTAAAATTAAACTAATCTTCAATTTGATATAAAAATAAAAAAAAATAAAAAAATTACTTTTATAAACAAAAAAAATTTATTTTAAGTCACGCTAATGCCTCCCTAATTTACGGCTATAAGTTTCCTATTTTGGTCTTGAACGAGTAAATACATGTGACTCTTACGCTTCACCTCTGATTCCTGATTAAGAGGTAAAAAATTTTCAACGCTCGTTGAGTTTTGAGATATCCAAAGATTGTTGGATCTACAGTAGGCTCACAAGCATCTTCAACTTTAACTGACAATCAGACAAAAGTATATATAGTATGAATCCTGAATAATTAAAAGCACCGATGAACACACGTTGCAACTCATACGAAAGTGCTCATGGGCTATCTGAAACTGACAATATAATATCAATATGGAAGTCTGTAATTACTACAGTGGTCTGTGATAGGAACAGTCAAATACATCGACTCCAAACACTTCTTTGTCCCAAAAGGCGATGCTGCTACTGAGATTGTCTCAGTTTCAGGTGGCATACAGATGGCAGCAATGCTCAATGAGGGTTCTGCAAGCAATTTGGGTTTTACACTAGGAGATGCTAATGATACGTGCGATGGAAGATTTATAGTAAGGGTTCAAGCAGGACAAATAGTTCAAAACTTTACAGTGCAAAGTTTAGGGACAGGATCAGCCATTAAACATTCTGTGACATTCAAGGCAGGATCTGGTCCAACTCCAATCAGTTTTCTCAGCTACAACACAGACCAGACAAAAGATGGTGTGTTTTGTGGTCCTGTGATAGATGACGTGGTTCTGCGTGCCTCTCATGGACTGAAATTAGAATGGAAGTTGGAGATTCTGTTTTGTGCTTTAATTCTGGTAGCGGTTCTATGATTAAAGAGTGATTATATCAAACATTTTTGTTATTCAGAAGTTTAGCAGCCTCTTGTCTGCATCATTCATTTAAACCTCTTAGTGTTGAAATTTTTAGCCTCAAATTCTGCCAGATGAATACTATGTTGGAACATTTGTCTCCTTTGCAGTTTTCTCCGGTCATTATTTGTAGGCACATTACCAATGCTACCTTAATTATTATATCACATCTTAAGCTTTGGAGAATCAGTCTTTTGAGCGATTGCGAACTGGGTCAATCAAGAAATTCCTGGTTGCTTTGTTGAAGGAGCACAAGTTTGTGGGATCGTACAAGATATGCATCACTTTGAAGACATTCAACTAGAAAACAATTATACAGACAGAAATACCACTCAAACATTGGAAAAAAAAAAAAAAAAAAAAAAACTTAGATGTGTTACAAGAATCCTCACAATTTAATTCCATCTAGTACAGAAGATAAAAATGGGATTATATTTGATAGCGCAACAAAAGTTGAACAGTATAACTCTGTGAGTATCAAGTGTGATAATGACTTTCCATTGCTATGCAGCTGCTATACTTACAAGCCAGAATATGATTTCCTAACTGTAAATTTACAGTATCTGTCTAAACGAGGGTTTTACTGTGTTCTAAAACTTTCATCTCCAATGTTCTCTGCTTCTTTCCAATTACAGTTTGAAATGTGAAGGACCAAATCGTGCAAGAGAAAGAAGAAACCTGAATAAGCGCCCACAAGAAATCCAATCAAAATCAAAGCAATACCAATAGTGTGCACGCATCAGATATAGGGGTGTGACCTATCAATTTACAGGCCTGCCAATAGAATTCCCCCATCTAGAAATGAGTTATGAGCAACCTATTCTACCATTTTGTGCCAGCAGAATATTCCACCAATTTGGTTTAATTGAAATGTAGATGCTCGCATTACAGCTCCTAGGTGCAATTTGAAAATAGCCAAGTTGCACCAATCCAGTTATGCCATGTAGACAAACAAAATTTTTATGTAATGACTTCAAGACGAACACATTTTCAATGAGAAAAATAAAATTAAAATGATTTTGGAAAATTAAAATGAAAAAAACAATTGTTCACTAACCATATAATTCCAACCTACTCAGCCCGTTTTATATTTTTATTATATCTAAAGATGCTGATGATTTTGAAAAATTAGAAGGAAAATAATGACGGGCAACTAACCATGCAACTCAAAACCTATTAAAGCTGTTTTGCTATCTCCAGGGCAATGCTAAACATTTTGTACAGCCTTCATCAGAATCCCCCGTTTGAGGAGAGACATGTAATCCTGACTTCTTGACCACGCATCAATTTCACGGGCACGTAAAACAGGCAGAGGATGTGAGAGTTGCCTTGTTTGAGCATTTCTGAATAACATAAGAGTTAGACAAACAAAGAAAAACAGATAAACCCAAGCTTTTAGAGCTCCACTCGTCTTGTTGCTCACCTTATGTACCACCCCATTGGACTAGAAGAAGCTTTGTCATAAGAGCGAGCTTGCTCCAAAAATGCATCCACGTTTAGTTGATCAGCCATGGACGGACAGCCACCAGCTAATTTCATTAAAACAGAGATGACAACCTCTTGTAGGAGAATAAAAGAAAATTAGATGATGAAAATAACTGAAAATCATCAAAGATTGCAAATTTTGTGGTTTTAAGATGTCTATTTTCTATACCTTAGGGTCTTGGGCAACAAGAAGGGCTGCACGATCACATGTTAGTTCTGCTGCTCGCAGCCAACGAAGTAACTGTTCTTCTAAAGTCTGAGCTATGAACCCTCCAAGTCCTGTGGAAGACACAGGTATTCAGACTACCAATGGTGCATGTTCATTAGTAAATCTAAAATCCAAGTACTATATTAAGTAACAATGATCTGTAACTGATGCTTAATCCGGCAGCCACATGCAAGCATACAAGTAATTTAACTTTCTCAGGAAAAAAGTAAAAACAAATAGGTCTAATTATGACTTGCTATCAAAAGGTTTGGAATTTTGAATCTCAATTGTGAACCTGGTTGTGATGAAACCCTCAACATAGAAATGACTATTGTCTCTAAATTAAATAACCTCCCTTACCACTTGGCAGAAATGCCATGAAAAAATACATATTTTTATGTGTGAACAGGAAGAGAAGCCATTACAGGGATTTGTATACATAATGTTCCATTTGCAATGATTTCAACCAAGTGGCCTAGAACTCTATCATATCTGCACAATATCAATGCCAACAAAAGAAAAGGTTCTCTTTCTCCAATAATTATGTCCTAAGAACCACTTAACCTTAAAAATCTGTAAGACTTTTGGGGACGACTGATTAAATATTTTAGTTCAGAATTCACTCACACATATCTCAATATGTTTAACACAATTTTAATGGGACAAAATGTAGATAACAGATGGGCAACGTAACATCAACCAAACGAAAAACACAAAAACCTACCAGGTATAGTATAAGCCCCAAGGGTAAGAATATTTGCAAATGTGAGCCAGACACCATGGTCACATTTCAGATGACCCAGCTCATGTGCCAGAACAGCCTATTTTTCAAAATAAAGAAGCATAAAAGTCAGTAGCGTGTGTGTGTGTGTGCGCGTGTGACCGTAAAGAAAATGATAAGCAGAAAAATGAAAGAAGCAAAATTGACTAACAGATAGAGCTTAAAGTTAACAACCCAAAACACATTTACTATGAACTTGGTCTGAACATATATAAAACAACATCTAGGATGCTGAAAGGGAAGGACTAAAACAATAAATTTACATAATTTTAGGGATGATTGGAACAAAGGAACAAGAAAAGACCTGCAACTCCTTTCTAGACAGAAGCTCCACAAGGCTTGTATGAACAACAACAAACGGCTTTTTACCACTTATAGCTAATGTATATGCATTTGGAACAGGACTTTGGCGGACATATAGATCAGGCGCTTCAAGGTTCAGTATTTCAGCAGCCTCAGTCATTAACTGATGAAGTTCAGGAAGCTGATACAAGTAAATGAAAAAACAATTTGAATCAGTTACATGAGCTGATTTACATTGAATATAATATGCCCAACTCGTTTGACTTACATAATAAAAAAACCAGTGAATGACAATGAAACTTTCATATGAAATGTAATAAATCAAAACAATCACTATAATAATTAACCGACAAAACACAGAGTCATAGACAAAAAAAAATTCATATGCAATCAGACTTGGACTATTTAAAACATGTAAAGTAACCGTGTTCCACATGACATGACAAAGATGGGATACTATACACAACATAGCCATGCCTTCTGGCCAATATATATGCAGCATGCATGTTCCCATAAGAGATAGCTACTTTGATTTACCAAGCCTGTTGAGTGCTGGTCGTCTACAATCATAGGCAGCAATACAATGTTGTCTATACCTATATGTTTAGGAAATTCTGAGTTCTTATACGCACATTCAAGCAATAATGCTAGTTGAAGATGCATAGTCTTCAATGTATCAAAAACCATCTTATTTTATACGGGATGTGTCTTTGAGTGAGAAGAAGTTAACATTTCACAATAAAAGAACATTTGATAAGAGTTTGATACAAAAAATATTTGGATAACAGAAGTTATAAAAAAAACTGAAAGGAAAATTCTAAAAGTTGGAGATTGTCTTTTCAATTGTCACATTTCCTAGATACCTCAATATAAAAGGGAAAAATAATAGAAATCCAGTAGCAGATAACATACATTTTGAAAAGTTCCAATCAATAACTAACAGAGATATATCAACAATATATCTATCTTTCTCTACCATTTTGTTCATGGAGTATAAACCTGGTTTTTTGATACAAGAACTGAAGTTCCTATATTCTCTAGAAGCATGATTTGCTCCGTCATAGATCCTGCAATTAAAAATTCAAAGAAATTGCTTAATACTGTAACCTCAGCAGAATAATAGTCACAAACATTATCCAGCCATAATTCCACTAAAGTACCCAGGTGTACCAAAAAGTGTTTTCAAAATGGATAAGAGAGGTAAACCTCTGTTCGTGACAAATTATTCTAGCATCCCTTAAGTATGATAGGTCCATTTTTTCACATAAGAACCTTAAATTCTTACATTCAAGTAAAAGGCAAACACATCTGCCAAATTTAAATAGAACTAACTAGCAGAGAGCAGTGTCATAATCACATTGCAATCCTTGTGTTGGAAACTTTTAACTTATAACTAGCAGAATAGAAGGTTTGAATTAGCTTCAACTTGAGAAACCGACTAAATATATGTTGCATTAATTATCAGCCTAGTCAAGTTCACTTTTTCATGAATTTTTAAAGTACTAGCACCAGTAAATAAAGAAAGTTAATAAACTTTGTCACATTACATAAACCACTCCGACAATGATGTCATTAGATTAAGATCACTTACAGTCATAAAAACACATTATAAAGTTAAGACATATTACCAAGTAGAGCCTTTCCCAAATCGTTTAATCCAGGAATTGCCCTCAATAGCAGAGTGTTCTGGCCAATTGGAAACAGAAAACCAAAGAAATTAAGTCTCACAAACACTCATTATAACAAAAAAAAAAAAAAATTGAAGCACAGCTATATACCTTGTGGAATTGTTTGGTTGCCGAGAAAAATATGAGAAAAGTAAAAAATAAATCTTTTAATTTAATGTTCTACGTTGCTTTGATTTCCCCCAAAAAGGAAATTACATTGCAATTTCATTTACTCTCCACTCTCTCGAGAATTAATCCAAACACGCGTGAATTAACATATAATTAATCAGACCTGCTTATCAAGAGGGTGTCGAAAATCATCAGCATCAAGGTCCCGAAACACAACAGAAGCAGCTCTACAAACAGAAACCAATCTGACTCTTTGACCCTTCTTCATCGTACCAAACTTAATACTAGTACCAAACGAACCGAGACTCAGTTTATCCGATGAAACCCCATAGCTGAAACTTAGAGTCATGGGTTTTGGAGACAAGAAGAGAGAGGACGAGAGAGGCACGGTAGCCATTGCAGTAGCTGAATTGAAGAGAATTATGCTAGAAAGTGATATAAAGGGTTAAAAAATTAACACTTGCGTAATGTAGAACGCAAATGCATAGCTTGTGTTTGTGTAATTTTTCCTGATGATGATATCTTTTGTCGGATTCGTGCGTATGTAGCATTGCGTCCACAGCCGTACTTATGGTAACTGATTGGCGCCACTTCGTTTTCCCGTTGGTTGACTTAGGCGCACGTGTGGGAGCCATAACCGTGCGAACGAGATGATTTTACTTTTTTTTTTTTAACAAATAAACGGTGAGTATAGCGTCTTAACCATGACGCCAAACACTGTTACTTCTAAACGAAGTCGTTTCAAGATAATCGTCACTGTTGTTCAATTCTTTCTTCGTCTCTGCTAAAGCAAACTGTCAGAGGGTACTAGGTTTCTAGTTTTGCTTAGCCATTAACGCATGTAAGTAACAAGTTCTGAAATCCACATAGACTTTCTTCTTTCAATTTTAATCGAAAGCTAGTCACTGGAATTAAAGTTGAACTTTTAGCTTTTCCGGGACGTTCTTTATATTGAAAACTAACGATTTACACTTACGACTGTCGTATTTTACCTGTTTGCGTCGTATTATCTTGTGGGTTAAAGGAGAAATTCGGTGAATCGACCTCCAACACCAGATGCAGTGGACAACCAAGAAAAAAAGTCTACCCTCCCAGAAATCATCAATATCAAGGTAGTTTTTTTTTTCCTCTTCTATTTTGATGTTAAATTGGATCGTTAAATTATTGTTATGTGGACTTTTCATGTGGTTTCATTTGTTTTCATTGACAGATGATTGAGAGTGGAGAAAAAGAGAGGTTAATGGAGCTTTTGCGAGAGAGGCTTGTAGACTGCGGGTGGAAAGATGAAATGAAAGCTCTTTGCAGGTTTTAGCTATTTGATTTAATTGCTACTATAATCCTTACATGACTTTTGTTTGTACAAGTAAAATGGTTTATCTAGCTTCCCTGGTTTATAATTTATCATTAACAATTCATTGTCTCTATTATTGTTCTTATATAGGGAATTGTTGAAATCTTACTGATCTTTGAATTCCTAGGTTGGTTTGTAGTATATTTCATTGCAAAAAAGAAAAAAAATCCGTATTATTATATAATTTTCGGTTTCTTATCAATTTATTTATAGAAAATTTGATTTTAAAGTATGATTAATTGATGGGAAGTAGTATAGTAATGTAGCCAATAGAGTGATGAATTGAATAAGATGTGTTAGAATCTTTCCACTGCCCATCAATGGATAGAGGAACCACTTATACTCTATTACCATCCTTGAGAAGGGAAGGGAGGTTTTTGGTTATTGTATTGTTTACGATAAACAGCTTGACCTTGCTTGGGTTAGACGGACCAAGGCTGTGTTTGGTACTGATATGTGAAATAAAA
>JAXCLQ010003509.1:26790-53170 GCA_035584115.1 Cedrela odorata
CCAGCAATGGAGAAAGAAACTCCTCTGCTTATTCATGGTTCATTGGTAAGTATATCTGTTTCCCTGTATGTGACTGTTTCTCATTATTTCACAAGCTTTCATCAGATGACCATGAACTATCGTCGGTTTCATAAAACAGCATTTAAGCTTTATTAAGTCTGTTACTTAATGCAGCTAACAGTCAGCAAATGCATGATCTTCCTAATGAAGACAGTAGATCCTTGGTTTTATTCCAAAACTCTTATATCTAGGATTCTTACTTCCTGTATGTTTCATATTTTTCTAATAGATACAATTCCACCAACTGCAACGATTTTGAGCAAACAGAATTACACAAATGCTGAGAAAATAACAGTTGACATCAAATTCAGTGAAGCTTGCACAGGAAAGGGTGGCTTCAAATGTGTGAACTCAACCAACTGTGATGTTAGTGGTTCTCTTACTCAGAACTTGTATTTTACAATATCTCATGCAAGTTTCCAGCATTATGCTATGAATTTGTGTAGGAGTTTAAGAAAGTTGTTAAAGTTAAGAGGAGTTTGTTGTTCCTTTGTGTAGTATAAAGATTACATGAACTTTAAATCTTATTTTCTTTTATAGGTCATCATAAATGGTCCAGCGCAAGTACAGGCATCTTCACTTCAAATCATCAAACCTAAGATCAGATATAGCCTTGATATTATTATTTCCTTGGAAAGTATATATGGGCGTGTGGTAATTAAAATGGCAGATAAATGTTGTACAGATACAGCAGGAAATGCTTTTACAAGGACAAATGGTTCCATTATAGTCATTCGCTTTGGTAAGACATTGGACACCATTTTAATTCAGTGAGAATGCTGAATCTGGTTGAATTTATGTCATTTTTTTTTTCATTCTATTATTCATGCCTAAATGATTGTCATAGATAGAAGACCAGTGGTGGTTGATTTATGGATGCCCCTTCCAGCCTACGAGTTGGAAATCAGCGGCGTCCCTAGAACTGTCCTTGCAACTAATAAATTGGAGGACTTGGAAATTTTCTTGGATTTCAGTATTCCCATTATGAATTCAACAGAGCAGATCCTAAACACTTTTCTTTTGAATTCTGGTAACATGATAGCTGTTCATGGTAGAAGCCACATGAATCGCCGGTTCGTATTTAAAGTAAGCAGTAAAATTCATTTTTATTAAATATTTCGATGTAATTTTCTTAATGGCACCCACTGGCCGCTGAGAATCAAATAAAATTGTAGTGACTAATACCTTACGTTTTGTAGCTCGGAGATATACCAAAAACTGAAATAATTACACTTGGACTAGAAGCTGGTTTTCTTGTAGGCACAACAGGAACTCCTGTCTCACCAGTTGCCTCGCTTGCATTCCTCTATGGTATGTTATTCAACAGCTTGTGCTCTTTAGAGTAGATCCTGTAATTCCTTTTTAGCTTACCTTAGAGCTAAATGATGAATTTTTCCTCTAAGATTCTGCTAAGCCCGGGGTAGGGCTGAGTACCAGCTCACCAAGAATTACAAAGGACCCCGACATCAAAGTAATTGTTGAGTTTACAAAGCCAGTTTTTGGCTTTGAGGCTTCCATGGTAGATGTGGATGGCGGGAGACTTACAAGGCAGGTGCATAAAGTGACTATTAAATGATTGATCTCAGATAACTGCAATTAATGACATTGCAGTAGCTTATCTCATAAACTAGGAATACAGAAAACATTCATAGAAAGGGCTTAAATATGTCACAGCTTTACATTTTGCTTCTTGCAGGTTCAAGGAACGTTCAAAAGCTCTATATTCGTTGACTGTCCAGGCATTAACTCAGCATATAGTTACAATTTCCATTCCTGCGGATAAAGTCAATGATATTTCAGGAAACTTAAATATGGCATCTAATAGACTTGAAGTGAAGCACTGTAAGAACGATTCACTTGTTTTTTTTCTGCTAGTAGTTACTTCTAGAACACACTTTCCCATATTCAGATCTCTTGGATTAAAAACATTTCAGGATTTTTACTTAATGCAGCATGCTACGTATTTGCAGGCAATTTGCCAGGAAAAAGAATAATTTTTTGTTTGCCCTGTAAAAATTTGGTGACTATGTTTATATAGCTATTTCTCTACTTAAGACTTGAAATTACTCAGATTCAACCCCTGCAATATCAACTGCACTACACTCGTTTGTGACCGCGGGACTATTAGCAACATCACTCACAGCTGCTATTCTTTCTCTCTCCTCTACAAATCTTGGAGCATTAGGTATTCTCAACTCCGGGGGTACTGATTTTGTTGCTTCTAACCCGTCAATGAATCTACATGTAAGTAATCAGAAGCCTGATTGTGCCAAAAAATTCAGTGCTCTAAATTTTTCTAAGTTCTTGCTCACATTATATCTCTGTGAAATCATTTTAGTTTGGTCTAAATATCTCAAACTTTTTCATCACAGGGAATGGTTGGACATCTACAAGTTTTTGTCCTCTCAGATTGGCTCTCGGCTAACCAACCAATTGAATATTCCGAGACGACAAAAGGTCTTAGATGGCTCATACCTCGTCAAAAGCTTCCTTGGAGAAAGGATAGTGCTTCAGTTTGGCCTAACCATGTTTATTTAGCTAAAAGGAAGCTCGGAAAGCAATTTAGATGTCTGTCCACTGGATCTTCTCACGAAAGATCTTATCATCAGAATGGCTTAAATTTAGCCAACTCATCTTGCACACAATATGACCTGAAGTTTAGCTGGCCCTTTGGACGGCACAACATAAGTATGAAAAATGCTCCTTATGGACTACTTCTTAATTCCAGCGAATATGTCACTTATTTTCTGGTCAGTATCTGCTACATACAATAATTTTTTCACTTCAAAGAGAATTGTTTTAATGAATACAGTTGATTTTGTATTTCAAAGAGAGATTTGTTAACTGTTGTACCAATGGTTTTGCAGAGAGGAGAGCCATTATCCGCTAGCAATGTTGTAAAAGAATTGGAGAACTATTCTGGGTAACTTTACAATCAACCTCTCATATAGTATCTCTGCGTTTGAATAAAAACAACTCTACGATCGCCACAAGTAATATAGTTATTTTTCTAGTGATTTGAAATTCTGAATTGAAGCTGTCACCTTGACAGATGGCAAGACCTAGAGATGAACTTGTTCTGGCTTGGTGTGGGAGGGAGCAGCTTAGTCATAATCCATTTTCTAATACTTCTCTTCCTTAGATGGAGGATAGGAATTCCAGCTCGAGGGATGCTTTCAGTTCCGAGATTTGAGCTGTTTCTTCTAATTCTCATGATACCTTGTATCTCTCAGTCTTCAGCATTTGTAATCAGAGGTAAGAAATTGTAGTTATGCTCTCCGATCTCAGTTGACCATCTTCTCGGATTTTATGAACTGAAGGCTACATAATATTTTTTGATCAGGTGGTACTACAGGGGGAATAATCACTGGGGCTTTTTTGCTTGCCATCCCAGCAGCACTTATTATATCGGTGTTTCTTTTTCTCATGATTGCAATTTTTTTAGGCAGTTTTGTACAATATAAAGAAATCAGGCATGTGGCTACAAGGGAGCAGTGGCATACAAAGCTATGGTTTTTCTTCACAGGAAGGCCTGCTACCGGAAAATGGTTTTACAGGGAAGGGCTGCCTTCAATTTTCTTCCCACTCTTTGGGATTCTGTTTGAGAATCGAAAGGGTCCTCCATTGTTTGTTTTTGTAGATGAGAATGATCCAAACACTATGCCTAAGTGGACTGAAAGCGAGCAAAGCGGGATTGGAAGAATGAGAGCTGTCAGCTCGGATGACAGCAATGAAGAAATCAGAATTCCTACATCCGGGAGGCTATTGGGGTGTGCTAGGTCCTCCTATATTATTCTTGACCTTTTGAGAAGAATCAGTATGGGGATAATATGCGGAGCTTACACATCATATAACTTAAGCCAAAGCATTTTTGCTTTGACAATCACACTGATACAATTCATGTGTTTATTTATTCTCAAACCATACATCCGAAAAGGAGTGCACACTGTAGAAAGTATTTCTCTCTTGTGTGAGGTAGGCATTTTTGCTATATGTTTCAGATTGAATGGCTCAAATCCAACTGAAGGAAAAACTCTGGGATTTTTAATGCTGGCTCTCCTCTTCCTCACTTTTATTGCTCAGATGACTAATGAGTGGTATGCTATAATAAAATGCATTTTAAGACTCTCTCAGCACCAAAAGAATTCTTTCATGCTTGGATTGAAGTTTGTTGCTAAAGGCCTTGTGTTGCCTTTCCTCCCAAGGAAGCATTGGCCAAGAGTCATACCTGGTTCCTCTCGACCAATAACTGGCCTAGCTCCAGTCCTTCCTCAAAGTCCAGAAACTGAATATGGAAGAAGAGGTACACGAGGATCCAATGCTGATCCCTTTAGTGCCATGACTGCAACAGTAGTCCCTGTGCTCAGTCCTGGCTCACCAGGCCTTAACATTAGTCAAACAGCTGGTTCGCCACCTCCAGACACAACCCTTGCCCAGGAGAGAGCTGCAGAAGGTAGGCAGGCAAAGGGACTGAAGTTGGACCCAAAGAGTGAGCTGAAGAAACTAAGGGAGTTGGCAAAGGCGAGTTTTTCTGGGGATTCAATGGGTGAGGAAGCCAGTACCAGTTGTGCATTTATGCTGTAGTCTCTTTCTCCTGAAACCTCCTTCGATAATCCTCAAGCCTCCACTTCCAAATTCAAACACTGATGTTTGGACATGATTGAGGCAAATCAAAAGGGTGTTAAGGTTCAACAATTTCCTCCAGCTCACATTTTTTTTTTTTGTTCTGTCTCTTTAAATGCACAGTGGCTTATGTAATCAAATCCAATAGTTTAAGCTAATTTATGTGTATTTATATAAACTGGAAGATAGATTTTCTGTATATATTTTCTGATTACAGATAATCCAAAATGAAGATTTCTTATTGTTAGAAATGATAACTGAAATTATGAAATGGATTAATATACAAAATTTCCATGATATACTGCCTCATTTCAAAACACATATAAAATCCTTATTAGCCTAAAAACATACATCTGGGAAGGTAAAATGCTCTGAAAGTGATCTTTAGCATTGCATTGGTTAAAACTCAACTAGGTTGCTGTACTTAATGTAGACATTAGAAATTATAAGCAATGGTGTCAGCACAGGAGCCTTAATGGCTAGCAACACAAATCATCCATCCAATATGTAGTTTCAGGACATGTACCAGAATAAATGCTGCAGAAAAGAACCTACATATGCCAGTGAATTGAACCAAAAGTTTCCTTGCCACCCCATATTCATCATGAATAATCAGGCTGATTCTGGTAATCTTCCCCACCAAATTCTGAGAAAGATTCTCCAATTGCCTTTTGCTCCAATGGAGAAGACACAAGCAAACTGTCAAGGCCATGCACAACAAGCCAATTGCTGCTATACATACCAGGAAAGACAACTGGAACACCATTAACAACAATGACATCACCCGACCGAGTCACATTGATCATAAATCCTTCTGAACAAGTTGGCAACATTGCTCCATCTTCAAGCCTAACCAAATCCTGCCATTGAATCAATCTAGGAACGACATGTTGCCGAAAAATCGAAACATAATCAGTAATGTTCTTCACGTATGTTTCCATTGCTTCATCAACCGGTGCAAAGATTGTCAATCTTGTCTGATTTTTAAACCCTACCAATTGCATATCAAGAAAGGTGGCCATTATAGTATAACCTCTTGAATTTAACCAACCTGATGCCTGACTATAAACATCAACATTAAACCCAGATGTGTCAAGCTGAGTAGAAGAATTATCAAACTTAGTAGTTGAACTAGGACTCGGGGCAGGCGCAGGCGCAGGCGCAGGCGCAGGTGCAAGTGCAGGTGCAGGTGCTGAATGCAAAGAAGAAATCATGATATGAAATGAAAAATTAAAGAACTCATCCATTCCATATATAACCAAATCCGCTTCATCAAAAATTGGAGATTCTTGAATCAAAACACCATTAATCGACAACGGGTTGTTTTGATCTGAAGTGGTAACAGCCAGGGAATGATTTGACGACAATGTGGGAATTCTTGAGCCAAAACCAAGAGTCTTGAGGCTATCTTGAGTGAGTCTTACAGGGGAAATGTGATATTGAAGCAGAAGCAGAGAAAGTTGGCCCGATTGAGCAAAAGAAAAATCGGAAGGAGCGAAAATGGTGATTGTTTCAGAATCAAGATTGAGTGTCTTGGACGTAATTTGAAGGGTAAGTGCCATGGAAAGATAGCCTGAGTTTGATAGCGTTTCCACTGCATTTGATAGGGTCTTAGGAGATGCAAGAGCAAAGGTGGAGTAGAGAGAAAAGATAATGACACCGAAGAAAAGGGTATTTGCCATGGAAGAATTGGGTTTTGAGAGTTGTTGTTGGTTTTTCTTGCCTCTGTCTGTGTTTCTGCAAATAAACAGAGTGCCAAGGGAGGGTTGAACTTGAAGAAAGACTTCAAAGGGCGGGAAAGGAAGAAGGAGCACGCTTTTAAGCAAGGCTTAAAATAGATATCGCCATATCGGTATCAAAAA
This sequence comes from Cedrela odorata, assembly GCA_035584115.1. Taxonomy (NCBI): domain Eukaryota; kingdom Viridiplantae; phylum Streptophyta; class Magnoliopsida; order Sapindales; family Meliaceae; genus Cedrela; species Cedrela odorata. The sequence continues at coordinate 33,336 of JAXCLQ010003509.1, forward strand.
AAAAAAACCCTCGCTTGATTTTATACTCCCTCAACACCTTCAGCACAAAACGACAGAATTTTGCTGTCGTTTTCTGCCCACCAATTAAAACAAAAGAAAACTCGTTTTATCCTCTCTCTCTCCTCCCCTCTCAGTCACGTCCCTGATGGAATTTGTATGATTCTGTAGGTAATTGTTTGCCCAAAGAGAAGTGCAGCCTGAGAATCCCAACAGCTATAGAGCAAGAAATGGAGGGTACTTCAGGTTGCAGCAGGAGAAAAAGAAGGCAAGAAAGGAAGCTTATTTGGCTCAACCGCAGCCTGTGCTGCTGGCTTCTGCTGACGACGATGCTGTAGATGGCCAAGCTAGTTCCAAAGTCTCAAATGATGCATTGCCTCTATTTCAATTTTTTGACATTTTTTTTTTTAATTTTTTGGGATTTTAAATGTCATTGCACCTTCAAAAATATATTTTCTTTAATGGCTTCGCTTCTCTGATTCTGTCATGCATGATTTGGGTTCAAATGCTTGATGAATTAATTTCTCTGAACTAGTTATTATTTATGTCTTCGTCGTACAAATATTGTCTTAAGTTTGCCTACTCCATTCTGGCATGCATTCCAGAATTTAGTATGTCTTGACATGCTACAATTTACATACTAAATAATGGCCGTGAAGCATTTGAGATAATTAAGTAAATTTTAATAATAATAATAAAAAAACCGGCGAACTGAGCGAGCAATTGATTATATTTAATCACAAACACTACCATTGGTTATCCAAAAAGAGTTTCTTCACCAATTCTTTTTGGAAAATAATGCGCCACAAATTTTAACATAGGAATTCAACTCAGGCAAGATTGAGAGACTTTATGTATGCCTTAAAATAAAAGGTAATGTCTACACTGCCAAAAGTGCAAGGATCTAATATGAATTAAAAAGTTCCGCTATATAAGAGCCAACAGAAGTATAACAAGGAAAAACATTTCCAGTTTAAATCAGCTTAACGCAGATCCAAGTTTAAACTGTTTACAATAGATCAAGGTAATGTCTAAGAAAATCCTAAAGAGTCAAAATACTTCCCCTTCCTTTGTATGCCAGTCTGCCAACTTCCATCTTAAAAGCCAGCAACTCCACGCAGCCTGCAATTTCAGAAGGAATTTGTTACTCTTTTTTTATTTCTCAAGTGAACAAGTACAAGCATGTAACAAAACAATTGGAGTTATATTCCATATGTACTGCTAATCCATAGTCCATAACCAATAAATGCTGAACTTGTTTATGGTCCTCAACCACCAATAAATTTCTCTATTGCAAGTAATGTGATTATAATTCTAGAGAGAAAACTACCAATATTTTGATAGCAATGCAAGTTAGTACTTACAAGCAACATTTTGTAAAACCATAAACTGAACGCCCAAGTCTTTCAAGACGACCTCAAGGATCAATCCACCTAATGGCATGTAAGCTTCAACATCCTATGGCAATTAATCTCAAGGACCAACGCAACTGTAAAAGCAGTGAGGGTACCAGAACAACATCGACACAAAACTAATGCTAATTTTGGAGGTAAGTTAAGCACAAGATCTTCTACTTCTAGACATCATAAACAAGATAATAGAACAAAAAAAATTACCAGCAAATAATACCACATGCCAACATTCAGCAATAAAGAACCCATGCATAACAAACGAATTATAAGACTTCATGAAACATCAAATCTGCCTGGGCCATATAGATTGCCCACATGTTATTGCTTATTGTTTAACATATTAAACTTTGAATGCATGTACCTCTAATCTTTACACATTTCTTTCACAAATAATGGATTCTAAACTGAAATGGTTGTAACCATGCATGATAAGATTCAATTTCTTCTTTTTGCTAACGATTGCATCTAAATTTGATTAACTGGTTTCCGAATTCATATTAAATCAGTTATCACCCTGCACGGGATATCCCTTCCAAACAGATGCTTACAAACGGACTACAACATAAGTTCACACAAGGACTTGAAACCCATCTGTTTTGTATACACAAAAGCTCAAAAAAAAGAAAAGTAAAGCACCCTATTTAAAATCTTACATCATTTATTGTCATGACATCTAATTAATAAGGAGATAGTCTTGTTCAAGTCAGATTACTCTATAGGGCCAAGTATTTCAACTTCTCTTATTGCATTATTGTTTAAAAGTTCTTATCTCTTTCCACACCCCTTCAAGGCCCAAATTATCAAGAGAATTAACAACTTCAATAAGAATTTCGTATCCTAACTAAACATAAATTTTAACTTGCAGCCATTTGTAAACACGTATAGAAAACAAAACAATATCTCAATCAGAAGAGACAAATCAAACTATCTCCTCGTACCTCAACCAGATCCGACAATAATGTTGTTGATAGGGATGAAGATGAGCTTCACGAAAAAACCTACGAATCCCATCACAACGAATCCAATCGCTGTACGGAACGCCACCTTCGTGAATTCTGCAAAATCCCACAATAATCACGCATCAAATCATCAGCAGATGGAAAAAGATGGATCCACAAAAAATAATTAAAAAGAGATCAAAATTCTTAAAAAAAAAAAAAAAAACCGAAGTACCTTTACGATCGGGTTTGTGGCACCTCTTAACGAGGCGTACGCTATCTTTTGCGAAATCTCTAAGAGGATCGAAAACGTTGTCGATGGCGTCCATTTTTTCTTCTAGGGTTTTCGTTTCTGCCCTTACGAGTGATTAGATGATGAGCAATTGAGTCTCAGATCCGTGGAATTTAACGTAACATACTAATGAGATGGGACGACCAAGCCTATGTATTTTTTTCTCATTTGACCAAAATACCCTTTTTAGAACGACAGCGTTTCATAATTGCTTCGTAACTTTCGACTTGTCATTTTCTCTTTTGCTGTTATAAGAAGTCAAAATCTTGAAATGCAAGGAGTACAATACGGTAGTGCATTATAAGAGAATCTATGTTCGATGAATCAAGTGGGTGCATCACATTTGGGATAACAAACCAGACAATAATTCTGCAGAATTAAAGGAACAATTACAGCCATGGCATTTCAAGAAAAGTGGATTTAAATCTAAATTAAGCTGTAGCTTAGTTAGAAGTGCTTCAACTTCAGATGGTAGATTTAGATGGGGAATTTCAAGAGATGCACACATGGCTGCGTGTATCTTTTCAGGCAACTCGTAACTTGTTCAAAGCTCATTGCAGCCTCCAGAAGAAATCAAAATGGTATTGCAGGGGAATTGTGAAGCATTTGTAGAGATCCCAATTCAATCACTGTATGCTGGCTATCTTTTTGTTACAGCTGAAGCGTAGTCTGGCTTTCTTTCGCGCACAGCAGCTCGAGGGACAAATGTCAAGCCACGAGTGTGGCGACGACCAAAGCTGATAGAGGAAGGAGTGGAGTCTGAAGTACTTAGTTTGGAGACAGCTGAAACAAGGCCGTCAATGGTTTCATCTTCTACTTCCATGGTAGTTGAAGCTTCCTTGTTATGTAAAGCTTTTTTACGTAGGTGAGTCTGCCTCTGCCTCTGTTTCTTGGATGGATGGGCATTTTTCAAGAACTCAAAGGAAGTAGGGAATTTATGTTTGTCCACCAGATGCTGTTGCCGACTTTTATAGTTCTTGAACTTCAACCCACAGCCTTCAACCAAGCATTCATACTGTCACACAAACATTACCACAATATAAATCTTAAATGAAATTATGATGACAAAATACTGATAGAAAACTGCATATCCAACAATAAAATGCGTATTTTCTTGTAGTTGTGCCAGTTAAAATAACTAATTCGGATTCTAAGAATCAGTGAACAGTAGAATGGACAAAGAGCTATAAGGCAAAAGCCTAAATAATATTTCACGACAGGTCCCATCATTCTTAAAGTACAAACCTGATGCCTTGATTATTTTTCATTTTCCCTCATCATTTTTCTTGTTCATTTTCCCTCATTCTTAAGTACATGGATGTTGGGGAGGAAGATTGGGGGCTTGATCAAGTAGGTGTTTGAAAGTACTAAAGTAACATATTAAGAAATACCAGCTAACCAACCAAAATGGAAGAATGAAAAACACAAAGGCATCAATCAACAAAGACGGTCATGTTCGGGGATATGTTTATGGAACACAGAAAACAATTAAAGCTAAATTCCCAAATGATGTAGAATAAAAAAGAGAAGTGATTTGTTACAGAAACTTGACACTGCACAAAGCACCATATCATGTCAAACAAAAAGAGCATGTCGTGTTGATTTCCAACTAAAAGGAAACATAAATGATTTAGGCATGCCAAACATTGTTCCCAGTACCAAGGTAAGAGATGATGAACAAAAAAATTACCATGGCATAGCCTCGTGCAACTTTTGCCTGAAAGAAAGAATCGTGGGCTTCAGAAACATGTATGCTGAGCAAGCGTGACGTTGGGTAAACTCTAGAACACACTGAACAAGATGCAGTATGACGACCATTGTAATGATCTTCAAACTCCTCTAAAGAACTCAACTGTGCTTTACAACCAACAATTGGACAGCATATTCCCCTGTTCAAACATCAGTGCTTCAAAATTAAGCTTGATCATGTGAACTCGTAAAAACACACATATATTAAAATTAATTCTACAGTTAAACATCAAATTTCAAGAGTTTACTTATGCATCATTAATACAAACAAATCAAGTCAGCCACCAAAATAAAACCATTCCTTCAAAGTTGACAATAATAATATATAATGAACACCAAAAACAACATGAAATGCCTAAATTCAGTGACACTAAGCCAAAATATACCCAACAAACAAAAACAATAAAATTACACAGTAACCATTAGTACCTGCCATCCTCAGTTACCATATTCTCAAGTAGGTACTTATCATCTTCAGTGAAATCCAATGCAGCCTGCAGATTATTAAAATAACAAGGAACAAAAGTTATATGTATAAGCCAAATACAAGCTAAATTAAGGGGAAAAAAAATGGGTTTCCCAGATTTCTTTTAAAATAATAATTACAACTTACCAACAAGTAATAGTAATTTTTACATCAACTAAGAGAAGAATATCAAACGATTGCTACCCAGGAAGCAAAGATCACAGCGGACTTCAAAAAAACAAAGTAGTAAAAGAAAAAATGACCTGTTTGGCGAGAAGTTCGCGTTCGATATTGCCGGAAGCAAAGAAAGGCGAATCAGGGCCGAAACGACGAGGGACGGAAGCCCAGTACGGGAACCCGAATTCGACTTGTGTGTCTAGAACCATCGCCATGGGTTGCTGTTCGTGGAATTCGTATAACACAGGCTCTGGTTTTGATTCGATCTTCTACTTTCGTCGTTTCTGGAATTTCAATTTTTGAAATTGTACGGCGGTGGTCCACTTCGAAGAAAGTGCTGTTTCGGTTTCAATATTTTGTCCGGAATATTGCTAAAATCACCCGTATATAACCTGATTACACCCGTCCGTTCAAAGGACGGTGTTCTCAATCAATGAAAAATTGTATTTAGAACTACCCTATTGTTTGGGCTTTGCCCTTCGGCAGACCCACTAGAAAAGTGGTATCTCTCATAAATTACAAGAAAATTGATTGCTTATGTCAATAGAACCACAAGTGAAAAAAAAAAAAAATTTATCCACTCCTATATATAATCAATTCCCAACCTTTTTATACAACAAATGGGCATGTCAATGCACATATTTTTCTACAATGCTACATAACAAATCGCTAATTCTGTGATACCTGATTTTCGGTTTCTCGGTATTAACATATAATTTGTTTCTTTGCAAGAATAAATTCGTTAATGTGGAGTTTTCGAATTTTTTAATTCGAATACGGATTAGAAATGTTAGATGCTCGATAAAAATCTTTCAATGCCTAAACCAGTTTAAGAATTTCGGTAAATAAAGAAGTTGATAATCTTGTAATGAATGCAAGTCTTAACTGGGAAAAGATTGCTGCTAATAAATATAACTTGGTATGCATTAATACTAACCTTACTTTGCTGTTCTACTAGTAAGTATATAAAATTAGATGAGACTTGGAATGTTAATCAATTTTTCAAGAGCTAAAACAAACAGTTACTTTTGTGATTGGCCAAGCTGATTGGTTATGTGTGAATAAGAAAATTAAATGAAGTGTCATCACGTTTCATGCGTGTAATAGAGAAGAAAACTTCGTTCTAGCAGCTATGAATATAAGTAAAATTTGTAATAATTAAGATTAACATAGTCTAATGGAAGATATAAGACTTGGTAATTTTGTTTGGCAAAAGGAAAAGAAAATAGAAGATCAGGCTTAGTCTATCAAGTACTCAAGTGGGTTTTGCTTATTTCCTAGAATTGCAATTAGAATTATAGAAAACAATAGCTTTGCATGCATGCATGCATGCATATTGCATTTTTTGGTTTTATAGAAAGAAAATGTTGAAACAGGCAATAGCTGCCGATCATTCCCATGTGAAACGTTACAATACTGGATTTAAATCTTGTTAATGTGTCGTTCTCATCTCAAACCCACAAGCAATCTGGTGAATTTCGATGCCTAATCAATCTAGAAATGCCCAGAAGAACTGCTCCTTTTCTAGGACTTCGATCACTGGGAATTGTAGTCTTTGAATTTTACTTGCAAGATTCAACCAAAACACTTATCAGGTGGGTGGCAACTTTTTCCAAAGAGAAAATGAATTCACCTAATATTTTATATATCACAAACAGAAATATATACATTGTTGGTTTTTTTTTTTTTTGTTTAAATATAAATAAAGTGTTTGAGAGTTAAATTTTACATTTAAAAATAATATAACATTTTAATATTTTATATAAATATTTACACTTTATAGCATAAAAAAATTATAATATACGAAATATTTATATAACTGGCAAATGTACACGGGTATTGTGGTTCTTTTGACCCTTATTTTATTAGGTAAAAAGATTAATTTTTTAATTTATTTTTTTTAAAACACGTTTCAAAGATTAATTTTTTTAATTTAATTCAATATTTTCAAAATTAATTTTTTAATTTAATTTAAAACGTTATTGAAACTCTTCAAAGATAGTAATTAAATCTCAAATGAAAAAGTTTTAAACGATATTGAAACTCTTCAAAGATAATAATTAAATCTCAAAGGAGGGTGCTTATCAATGGTTATCACATCTCTATAAATAGAATGTAAAAATTAGATATTTTAATATAATTTTAATTTTCTCTTCTTTCTTGAATTTTCACTTATTTTGTTCTTTAATTCTTTGTAAATTTTTTACTATTTTTTAATGTAAAATTCACTGGAAATTTGTTATTTCTTAAAAGCAATTTCCTGTAAATTTCATAAATAATCTCAATTGAGAGTGGCAAATGAAACTTTTAAAAAATTGTATATATACATGCTTCAAATTTCCGTTTTAAATATATATATATATATATATATATAAAAGACGTGGGTAGTAAAAATGAATTCACCTAATATTTTACTGATCACAAACATATACATACAAATATATGCGTACATATACATACGTACATGCATATACATACATGTATATATACCATACGTACATATACGTATGTGCGTGTGTGTGTGTGTATATATATATATATATATATATATATTATGTATTTACAAAGTACAAACGCAGAAGAATAAGAAGTGGTTCGTGGTTATATCTTATTGGATAGTCTGTTTTAAATTACAAAAACGGATACCAATGTGACCAAGTAAACACTTGTTTAACATTTATATATTATGTTCATTATGCTGGTCACGTTTTCTGTTTTTTACCTTTGTGTATTTCTTCTCTCTATATAAGTCGTCAGTGGCCTAACCAGAAAGAAACAGACAGAAAGAGTATAACCAGCTAGCTAGAGAAAGCCGAAATGGAGATAGGAAGAGGGCTGCTGTTTTTGTTTATGATTCTTGTGATTACGCAGAGAGGAGAGGGGAAATTGAAAGAAAATTACTATGGCTCAACTTGCCCGAACGTGGAATCCATAGTAAGGAAGGCTGTGTCCACTAAGTTAAACCAGACGTTCGTCACCATTCCGGCAACTCTGCGTCTCTTTTTCCATGACTGCTTCGTTGAGGTAACTCGTTATAATTGTTCATCTTCTATCTATATATATGTTGGTGAAGTCTGTATGCACAAGTGTTTGATAAATTTCTTAACCATTTGTTCACTATCCTTCATGCTCGCATACTTTCAACTCCTATAATTATAAACTAAAGATCGCAATGTTCATATCTTTTGGTTGCAACAGTGTCAGAAAAGTTGTTTTATAGCTGCCTGAATTCGCAGGACGAGAATTGAGAGACTGCTTTCTGTTTGCAACGGGAGGAGAAATGTTAAACGCTGTCTTTTCATCAATTAATTTCTATTAGAAGAGGTCATTATTGGAGGTTAATACACGCTATAGCTGAGACAGGCGTATATTACCGAACCAGATTGACTGGTAATATAATAGGAAATGACATACCGTTACCAGATACTTCTAAGTGTTCAAGTACAACTGGATTGTTTCATATCATTGACAAGACACAATTCAAGATACTGTACCCATTTTTCTCATCCCACCTAGTTATTATGCTTATCCACGTCTTTGACTAAAGGATGTGGCCTCTCCTTGTTCGCTCTCCAAATTAGCTATAAGTTTGACATACTAGCTGAATTATATAGTACACTGAATTTAAGATCAGCAAAAATTAGATGTCCTTAGGAATATGACCCTGATAGAAATGAACTTCGAAATTTCTACTGCTGTTGGCGGGTGCATTAGCTCAATTTCCTAATTCTGTTCTTTGCCTTTGGTTCATCCTATATGTAATTTGTGATTACAACAACAACGTCTATGCTTTCTTTGATAGGGCTGTGATGCTTCAGTCTTGATTCAATCGCCAAACGGGGATGCGGAAAAGGATGCCCAAGACAATATTTCCCTTGCAGGAGACGGGTTTGACACTGTTATCAAGGCAAAGCAAGCTGTGGAAGCAGTTTGCCCAGACATAGTTTCTTGTGCAGATATCTTAACTATTGCTGCAAGAGATGTTGTAGAATTGGTAAGAACAGCACATATAACCAATCATAAATGAAATCCAATTTATCAAAATGATTCCACTTCAAAGCATATAACAATATGTTCCTTTGTGTTTTGATGAAATCAATCAAAAATCAGGCTGGAGGTCCTTCATTCAAAGTAGAATTGGGAAGACGAGACGGCCTTATATCTAATGCATCCAGGGTTGACGGAAATTTGCCAAAACCTACATTTAATCTTAGCCAACTTACCACTATATTCGCCAAACACAACCTTAGCCAAATTGACATGATTGCACTCTCGGGAGCACATACCGTAGGCTTCTCTCATTGTAAACGCTTTGCAGATCGCATCTACTCGTTCTCTCCGTCATCTCCCGTTGATCCTTCTCTAGATCCAGAGTACGCCAAGGAGTTGATGCAAGCCTGTCCCCGAAATGTCGACCCCAACATTGCCGTTAACATGGATCCTGTAACCCCAAAAAAATTTGACAACGTGTATTTCCAGAATCTAGTGGCAGGGAAGGGTTTGTTTACTTCAGACCAAGTGCTGTTTACAGACACGAAGTCTCAGCCTACCGTGAATGACTTTGCTAAAAACCCTGGTGACTTTAAAGGAGCTTTTATCACAGCAATGATAAAGCTTGGGAGAGTCGGAGTGAAGACTGGTGAAGAAGGAGAGATAAGGAGAGACTGCACAGCCTTTAATTCATGAAAGCAATAATATAATTTAATTAATCAGCATAAGTTTCAAAAGTTTCAATAATAAGCATTTGATTATGAAAATAATTTGTTCTTCAAAGGAGAATTAATTTCAATTTGAAATCTCATTGTTTCGGAGAGCTATAGAGATTGGTTAACTTGGCAACAGATGTTGACGATTAGCTGAATGAAGAAATTGAAAAAGCAACACTATGGAGACTAAAACATCAATTTCATATTTAAGGAAATAGAAAATTAGCAGACTGCGAATTTCATATTCCTTTTGTGCAGCATCATCATATTCATATATAGTAGTTATTTATGATATCATCTACTCTACTTTACTAATGAATATGGCAAGGTTTTAAAGCGTGCAGTAATGGCTGTTTCCACCCACAATAATCAAAACCATTAACAACATCCTTAAATCTGTAAGTTTCCTTCACTTTTTTCCTGGGTGTTATTGCGTGCAGGTGGTGACATATTTATAGAGAAGAGTAGTGGTATATCATTAAGACTTGCTGCTTTTTCTTTGTCTCTCCATGTCAATAATAAGCATTTGATTGTGAAAAAAATTATTCTTCCAAGGCGTTTGTATTAGACTTATTGATAGACACGCAGTTTTACATTATTAGCAGTTATTCCCTTGCATAGAGATTGTTTAACTAGCAACAGATATTGATGATTTGCTGAATGAGGAAATTGATAGACATAAATAACTTGAATGAATAGAATAATTTCTTTAATTATTGCCTGGTTTTGTGATTCTTTTCATTCCACTAGCGTTGAAATTTCGGCCATTTCGTGATCTTAGTACCCTATATGAATTGTGAAAGTAAGGTGTCTTACATGTCTCTTCTGAGTTTGCTACTAATTTCATTCCTTCAATGTTCATTAAGGCCCGATTTCATCCTAAACAGCATCACAAATTAATATTATAGCAATATATTAAATAATGTTCTCCGAAAATCTCATTCTTCTACTGTTTTATTTTATTTCCATTTGGTCCTGATTCTCTGTGAATCAACAAATGAAAAATGTCATCTGTGAATGCACATGATCATCAGCACTTCTAAAAGAATCTGACTTAAGAAAATTGTTGGTCAATGTGCCCAACACCAGCAAAAATCATGTATTGTCAAGGCTGAAATCATGAAGTATGATTTACCTCCAAAAGAAAATAAAGAACGAAATATAACAGCCTGAGAAGAAGGGTGGAAGTGAACAATACCAACAACAATCCAATCTGAATCTTTCACAACCACATGGTAGTTTAGTTTCCAATCATGGGACAAATGAAAAAACAAATACAAAATTTTAAGTCTTACAGTGTGCTTGCCTCTGCCATCCTCCTCATCATCACAAGCCTAAGAACATTCCACAAACTCATTCAGAGTACACATGCACCGCCGTAAAATTGATGAATGCAACCTCAGTTTACTTATCCCACATTTGAAGTGCGAGATTTTCCATAAAGGTTGGAATAGACTATCTTGGTCCGACGTACAAGAATCAAGCTTAAGATGACTGCTATAATGCAAAGTCCTGACATTATCATGGAAGTAAGAAAGAAGCATATCGAACCTTCGCACTTCAGAGGTTCATCCACACTAAGCATACTAGCCAAAATTGACCTTGCATTCGGCAGATGGTGATGGGATTGATGTTGCTTCTCTGCTTCTCGGTCATAGATAGAGCTGGCAATTAGACCAGAGAAAACAAGTGAACCTGCTGGATTGGCCAATGTAAGGAAATTGTACAAGGCCCCAAATTTTTTCAAGCCAAACAACTCAGAGGCAGCTGCTGGAACAATTGCCCAGTGAGCCCCATAGCCAAGGCCAATCAACAGAGTACCAATGTACATGGCCCCAGGCCACCCCATCCCCAAGAAGACATGACCAACCGCCATCAGGAGTTGTGCCACAGCCATTGCTACTGGTCGTGGATAAGCATGGTCCCTATTTCAATTATATCATCAAGATGAGTAAAAAGACAAAAGCTTAAGCATTAATTATAAGAAATTTTAGTCACTAAGCAGGTACAAGTAAAATATTATTATACCTCACAATAATCTCAGAGTAGTAACCCCCACCAATACGGCCAAGAAAGTTCCAAATGCTGATCATAGAAACAAAGATATGAGTGTTATCATATCCTAAAGACTGACTCATCTGACCCAGATTATCAATCACTGTCAGCCCGGATCCAGAACCCAATAGAAGTGAGAAAAAGATAAGCCAAAAGTCTGCCTTGATTAAAGCCTGCATCAAGGTAAAGTCCTCCCCTCTATGCGGACCCCTCCTTCTCTTGATCCTCACTGCTCCTTCTGCCGCAGCTTGGAATAGTTTTGCTTGCAATTGAGCAATTCTTTTTTGCCTTTCTGATGCTGGAAGCAAATCTACTTCCTTAGGTTTCTCATCTTCCACCTCACTGAGAATTACCTCATGAGCTTCCTGTTCAGATTTGCCAGGTTCCATTTTCCCTAGTTTTGGTAGGAGGACCTCTTCTGCTGGATCTGTTGGCTCCGGAAAGAAACTTAATAACACAGGAATCAAAATGGGAATAATAAGAAGGACAAACAAAATCAACGTGAAAATTGTTATCACAGTGCGGTTCAAATCAACTAGATCTTCAACTAGCATGACTCCCATCAGATAAGCTGCCAGCAGAAGGCACACACTATAAATAAAGGTGAAACTTAAACCGTCAGATGGACGCACTTGTCTATGACCTCCAACAGGTCTGATAAAGAACATTAGAGCAATAATAACCATTGCTGGTCCAACTGCAACCATGAATATCAGAGATGCATGATCAGGAGAATGGATCATTGCATATATTTGAGTCATGATTGCACCACCTAACCCAGCAAAGCCCTTCAGTATTCCCACAACAGGACCCCGGCTTTTTGGAAAGTTTTGCACACAAGAAACCAAAGCAGCTGTATTGAAGTAGGTTTCACCATTGTTTCCCACGAATATAAGAATGCACATCTGCTTACTGATATGGGTTAGCAATTTGACTAAGAGAAGATGATAAAAGAGATTCAAAAGTTTCTTAATTCTATTGGGCTAGGTAAACATTGAAAAATGTAGAATTATTCACGGACACTTCATGTATAGTTCAACAGAACAAGAAATAATTCTAGCAACCAAAAGGATATCAATTAACTTTAGAGTATGCTCACATCTCAAGCCTAGACGTAACATCTTAAAAGCTTGTCAAAACATTTAAAATCAATCCCGCAAAATCAAAGCTTCACTTTCTCAAGATTAGGTGATTATCGACTGATGACTGCAATATACTAGAAAATGCACATAACTTGGAATACAAGCCAATATGAATTACTTACCAGGACAATAATTTTTTTCACCCATATTTATAGTACACATGTTTTCCTTAGACTAATAATTACATTTCAAAAAGTCCACAAAGTTTATAAAAAAAATTTCTTACACTATAACTCCACAATCATCATTATATCACATATTTGGTAAGCTCCTTCCATCGGAAGAATGAGGACAGGATGCTCCCATGCATTCAAAATCTACCATCAATTTTCAAACAGAAAACAGCACATAAAAAGAAAAGGCTTTATTGATCCATAATAAACTTCAATCTGCAAAAAGCATCATGATGTCGCAAGTTAAGTGCCCTCCCTATAAGATTTAAGCACAGTATGCTTCCAAATGTATAAAATTGTTCCACCTTCTTTGAAATAGAATACTGCATATGAATAGTAAAAGGCTATTTATCCAACATAAGGCACTGGTTGAGAAAAAAGCAGAAATAGACAGGATTTGAAATTGAAACAGAACTCCGAGTTTTGAATGAAAATTGTTTTCTCGAAGGTATGTCAATCAACTATCATGCAGATAAGAAAAATTAGATGTCAGCTGTGGATGTAAACAAATATGTTATGCCAGCCATGATCCAAGCAGTTTTCACATTTTGTCATGGCTCAATCATAGAGTTGGTTCTTAAACCGTGACATGAAAAGTGCAGTTCCAAAAGTTCAATCTAAATACACTACTGTACTAAATTTTAAATAATATATTCACTGTCTTATTTGAAAACAACTACTAGGGAAATGATGATAACACAGTCAGAAAAAACTTTCAGGTTTTCTCTTTTCTTTTTCGAGGAAACTTTTCAGTGTGACATTCAATAAATGAAGTAGATGCAACTAAGATATAAAACACTACATTTTTCTCCCTATCTGGAGGCTTCTAGAGCAGTTTTGGACTGGCTAACCCGAATTTGCAAATGGAAGTCAACGACTTAATCCTCCCAAATTATCATAATCATACCAAAAGTTACACTAAAACTAGAAACCAAGATAATTGATCATTCTTTCTTGAAAACCAATTAAAGCAATATCTCTAATCAGAATTACTTATTTAAGAGTTGAAAATAAAGTAGATGGAAATTGCCACCAAACTCAAAAGTATAATTTATTCTGTGCATTTAATGAGAACAGGAAAAATAACCAGACGCTAACAAAAGACATTGAAAGAAAGAAAATGCATCATTTTAAGAAATTAAATACCGTTTTTAAAAAAGAAAAATAGTTGTCTCAAAATCTTTCCAGGACATAGAAACTCAAAACCAGCAATAAAACAAACGTCAAAACTTTTCACTTGCAAAAATGCTTCAATTTTAGAACTTGACAGAATATTAGAAATCAAACAATTTGCCATCTGTTCACCAAATCTAATGAGGAAAACCAAATGGCAATCCTTTATTGAACGTCATGTAAAAAAAAAAAAACAGAAATGAAACACACAAATAATAATCCAATCAAAACAAGCAAAGAAAGCAGAAGATTCATTGCCAGCAAAAAAGAAGAAAAACCAAAACAAACCAAAACAAACAGATAAACTTGCTTACAAACTAAACAAATCGGATCAAACAGTACCAAGATCGTCAACTCATAATTGAACATCTAATGATTCAAAAAGAAAGACTTTTTTTCAGAATAATACTCACAGCCCACAAAGGCAAAACAGGAGCTCTCCCGGTGACAATCAACCAAACCCAACCATAACCAATGAAATTCTGCAAAGCACCAACAAGAAGAGCACCCCACAAAGGCAAAACTTCGCACAAGCTACCAGCCAAAAACCCAACACTATCTCCAAGATCCTTAGCCACACCAAGCCTGGCGACCTGCTTCTGATTATAGTTCAAAGAGCTCTTTATGACAGGCGAGATGCTCCCAAACAAGTAGCCAATCCCAGCACAGGATTGAATCCACATTGCTGCCACAAACACCAGCCATCTATTGTTGATAAATGAAACAAATCGTTCCTGAAACCTGCCCATCATTTATTCACTCAATACTCAAAACAAAAACAAACGAAAATGTTCTTGGTTCGTGTTTCTTTTTGAATGACAAATGGATGTATTTATGTGTATATATGTACGAGATGGAATCTTTTTTGAAGTCTTCATATAGTTTCTATGGTTAAAGCTTGGTGGGTTTATAACAAAACAATAAAAACACAAGTGATGATGATGATGATGATGCGTTGTTGATGTTGGGACACCGATCTTCTTTCATGGGAAACGTGTTTTCACTGTCTGAAAAATGGACCGCTGATTTCAGTATTTACAGAAGTGCCACTGCGTGTTTTTATGGGTAATGGCTGTCTTATTCTGTAGAAGAGTATTGACATTGAACTGACGCCATAAATGGTCTCTTTCTTTCTCTGTAATTTGTTTTTTTGTTTTTGACTATTTGACTATTCTGAATAATGATCCAACGGTTCAGATTGGATAATGTAATTACTATTGATATATACAGCAAAACAATAACAAAAATTACTTAATTTTATTAAAAGACATATAATTACAGCCTTATATTTTGTTGGAATGCATCTTAAATTTATAAAAATATAAAATTACGCGTAATAATAAATTTTCAATAATTAAAAATCAAAGAAAAGTCGTAAAGACAGTTCCACCGCTTTATTATATTAACGATTTTTTTAATTTAATAATTAAATAATTTCACGAATAATGAAAGTATGTGAGTATGACAATATTTAAGTTTGATAATTGAGCTTATGAGTGGAGCAATATTTAGGGCATTGTGCATTAATTTCAAATTAAATAATAAATTAAAATTAGTGAAAACGATATTTCTTCTTTTATGATTATAATCATGTATCACGCGAAGCATGTTGTGATCAAGCTTTCATTATCAATTAGATAATTTTATAATTACCACTTGCATCATAAAGACAAAAGAATTACAGCTCATGGTTAAAATTTAATAATCTGTGATTTGGTATGGTTTTCTTAGTCAAAATTATGATTAATTAATTTATATGAATGTAGTGGTAGGAATGGAAATGCCACATGGTTTTGTACCACCTAAACTAACTCGAGTTAGTTAAAAATTGCAAACATATCCTAAAAGGGAGAGAAAGGGAAGAAAAAGGAAAAAAATAAAATAAAATGACGGAAAAATAAAATTAAAAAAAAATCTTATTTTGAATCTTATTTATGTAAATAATTACTTTAAATTTAATTTTATCATCGATTTTGGATAATTTTATCATCATTTTTTGGATAATTTTATCTCACACAATTTTTTACACTTAAAAGAATATTAAATAATATATAAATATAAGTAAATATTATTTTAAATGATAAAAGATATTGTAATTGAGTGATAAGTATATTGTATATGACCGAGTTTATTTATTTATTTAGTTTAAACATACAATGTTAATATACTATTTATTAACTAATTTATTTAGTTATTTTAAATGTACAATGTTAATACATTATTTATTATTTACTTTTTAAAATATACATAATAAACAATAAATAATGGATTTAAATTTATTTACAATAAAATTTATATAAAATTGTAAATAAAAAAATTGATTTTCAGCGCGACTTGTATTCAAAATCGTTATTTAAAAAAAATTATTTACAAATTTATGTAAATAATAATATTTTTTAATCACTTATTATTTATTATATATATTTAAGAAAGTAAATAATAAATAATATATTAAAATTCAAGTATTGGGTAATAAACAATATACTTACCACTAAATTACAATAATTTTTATTTTATAAAATAATATTTAGTAATATTTATTTATTATTTAATATTATAAATAATCATGTGAAAATAAAATTATTTAAATAATTATTTTAATAAAATTAAATAAAATATAATTATTTACATAAATAAAAATATTTCAATAATTTTTTCGAAAATGAAAGGCAGTAGGTGAGTTGTTACATTAATGGTTTGAAAAACCGAGGAAAAAGCTGAAACGAAAATGACCTTCACATGGGCAGTTGAATTTATACAACAAACACTCAACAAACAAATGGCTTGTGGGTTATAAAGCTTGATTGCGTCTTTACAAATACAAAAAATGTGCGTAAAAATTGAAGAAAAAGAGAGTCGGTAGTCCTGTAACTTTTGTTCAATGTCTGTATGCCATGGTTGCTTGCTAAGTTTTACCTAACAACTAGAGTCTATAATCTAGAGTCCGGAGTCAAGCCATGTGTTATGTGGATGTCGAATATGTTGTCGTTTTGTTCTCCATGGATGATACTAGAAAATCCTTGTACCAAACATGTTGTTGAATGTTGATCTTATCATGAAAAGATAAAGGGAGAGTGGGATCCCCTCTGCATCAGCTGAGGTGAATATGTGTGTTTCTTAATGAATTTGATTGAGTAAAGACATTAGACGTACGATCTGTAGAAGTCAAGTGTGTCATAAGGCTAACAATTTAATATTCAAAGTGTCCGAGGGGCTAAAGAGAGAGAGAGATACTTGACTTGACATGTATTGGGCTTCACCCGTGCACGCCCAACACCAGCAACTGAACATTTTCGCATAATCATTCTCCAAATTCCAGGGGCGTTTAGATTAACATTGAAAACGGTTAATTTGCAGTAATTGTAACAGCTGGTACATTAATCGCTACCTTTATTGAGTTGTGAAATTTGATTAAGTTCAAATCCAATGGCAGTAATAATCCAAATCCTGCTCACAACACAATAGTCAAACTGAGCTACCGACCAATTTTCTTAACTTTTGGTAATATGGGGACACAAGAATTTCTAGCAGTACTAGAGAATTAAATCTGCCTGCTTTAGAATAACATGATTAGAGAGATGTCCATTAAAAAAGAAGAAAACCCAATACCAGGATGTTCAAGTCATAAGCAATCATATTCTCAGAAAGTGCTTTTTCAGCACTAAAAATTTACACGGACACACTCAATTGGCAATTACCCCGCAGGCAAGCACCATAATTACAAAGATTCATGATCCATTGTTTCATGGGTCCTATACTGGCCTGCCTTGGTTAAAAACAGACACTATAATTTTACACACAGAAATTATCCGGAATTGCCACAGTAATATCAGTGTTACTTGCATTGAAATTTCCTTTCCTTTAAACGGTAGTGCATGTCATGATGTAAGAAAATGTGAATCCCAATAGCTTGATTCCCTAACCTTCACTTTCCTACTCATCAATTATTGTCTCTTCTTCCCAAAGCAAGGCCTCTCCTTCTTAATACACACCATACCCTCTTTCTGTCTTCATTGCCACTTCTCTGTTTGAGAAATATTTGTGATTTGAAACGAAGATGGCTGATTGGGGACCTGTTTTTGTAGCAGCTGTGCTGTTTATATTGCTAACGCCAGGCTTGCTGATTCAGGTACCCGGCCGCAACAAATTTGTAGAGTTTAGTAATTTTCATACCAGTGGAGCTTCCATTCTGGTTCATTCTATTCTGTATTTTGCTCTCATGTGTATCTTCTTGTTAGCTATTGGTGTTCATATGTACATGGGCTCGTAGCCCAGAAGAGATAATCATTAATTTGTTCTAAATACGGATTGATAGTTAGCGAAATTGGCAAGCCATTATTTCATTGTATGTTAACTATCTTGTTCTCTGTACCTATTGTCGGGGTCAAAATTTGTGATTATGAATCAAATGTTTTTATTGGATTGTAAATCTAGTTCCTCAACGAATATATATAATATAACAACAGCAATTGCATACTTTCCATCAACTTTACCTGTTCTATGATATATGATTTGATTTTGATTGGTTGGTAAATCTAGTTTCTAATTATTTATGCTTGCCTGATATAGAAGTTTGGAGAGCTCTCCACTCAACTCTTTTGAGGATGTAGAAGTCTAGAGGATTTTACACTCTGCCCTTTTGTTTGAGGATGCAGGTTTCATGTTCATTTCTGATTTTTCTGGCGAGTTAATGCATCAGTTTTGAATGAATGAGAGGCATTTGCAATAAAAGATAGAATAAAAAAAAATTATGTCCTAGCAAGTGAACCAAATGCTTGATTTCATTATCATTTGTCATAGTAGCTACTTCAAATCTGTACATTACTGACATTAAGATCCTTTCATGGAGAATATTGCCATTATATGAGCATTTGTTGTTTTCATGAACTTCAGAATTTGCTAGCAAAAAGTGTCAATTCCTTTTTCTTTTTCTAGTATATCACATGATTTACATTAAGTTTAAACCAGAAGAAGAGGGGAGAAAAGAAAATAACAATTGTCAATGACAGTAGCTGCTATTTTCCCCCCTTGAATATGTTCTATGTACTCCAATATGGAGATTTTTCCTTGTAATTCTGAGGTTCTTACACCATAAGGACCCTCCTACTCCAAACGATATTCGAACTAATCATGTTAAATAAATGTACCACAAATAGCAAATTAAATTTTTAAGAACTAGGTGAGGACAATTAGCAGCAAGCATGAGAAGCTCATAACAGTGGTGATCTTGGAAGTGCATGGCGAATTGGCAACTACACAACCGTTTTAGAAACAAAAATTTTATTTGAGCTTACATTAAGTAACAGTAGCAAAAAAGAAGATACAACAAAACTGGTATTTCACTAATTCCTCAAACAGAGAAGAAGATGCGTATTGTTTATAGTTTACACAACCTTTTTGAGATACCTTTTCCTTCCTAGACAATGAGGTGAAGATGAAGAATAACAAGAAACAAAATTAGAAACAAACCGTAGAGAACGGTGTGCACAAATATGGAGGCCACACTAATCTTCATGCTAAAAAAATCAATGGGTCGATTCATTCCAGGGATCTGC
>JAXCLQ010003525.1:0-18873 GCA_035584115.1 Cedrela odorata
CACTTAATTACATATGTATATATTTATCCATAAGCTAAAATCTCAAAAATAATCTTGCTAATAATGAAATTTCAATTGTACCCTTATAGATTTACTTTATATTACTTCTCAAAATTTAATATTTAATACTTTAACAAGTATATTTACAATTATAGCTATGAGTTCTACAAAAGAAAGCTCAAGTGTTACACATTTTTCTCTGAAAACTCCATCAAGTGAGGATTAAGAGAGCTTGCAAGGTTTTCTACCAACGTCAAAACAGTAAGAAAACGTCAATGGTAAGAGGTAATCTCATTGGGCTTCCATATTTAATTTAAGGCATGATTTTTGTTTTCATGCTTACATTTGGTATTAGAGCATGTTTATGCCTCTGCCTTGATGTGTTCTGTGTGTGTTTTCGATAAAAACCATAAATGAGAGCCATGAGTACATTCGATCATATTTAAATCTTTCAAGGAATCGATTTTTGTCATTCTTAATGCAAATAAATATTACTAATATATTCATAAATGAATTAAAATATTTTGGACATGAAAATCATAGGAAAACACGTAGGTATCGATTGGAAATAAGGCTGAAAAATTGTCAAGCTTGTGGGTCTGCAACTAGGTCATGACAAGTTAGGTTGACCCGACAAGAGGTTGAAGACGAACTAGAGAGGTCGCTAACATGTCTATTTCTTATGGAACTTATGGATGATATGTTCGTTACTTATCAGGTTTTGTCGTCTTATTTCGTACAACATGTCAGTTTTAACCCGGGCCATTTTTCAATTTGTGTACTGATGATATCATATTAATGATTTGATGATATTTATTTGTTTTCAATGATGACTAAATATTATTCTTATTGTCAAGTCAACATAAAATGATATTAATCATGTTTAAAAAATCAAGAAACAAATATATAAATATGCTTAGAACAAATTCTTAACAATTTGTGTGAAACTGTCTTGAAAGATCAAACAAGATCAATACATAGAGATAACGAATCGATACCATTGAAGACTAGATCGATACCTGAAGTGAAGCATATTGATATATGTCTCAACTAGAGAGTTGCAAAATATTTACAAGGCAGACCAGATCGATACATGTCACAACTAGAAAGCTGCAAAATATTTACAAGGCAGACCAAATCAACACCTGAAGTGAAGCAAATCGATACATACCTCGTCCAGAGAGTTGCAAAATATTTACAAGATAAACCAAATTGATACATGCAAATTCGAGAGAGTTGAAATTTATTTAGGAAGTAAACCAAATCGATACGTTAAGGCAAATAAATCAATACTGGGGACTCAAATCTTAATATTCACACAAAGAGATTGATACATAGTAAAAGAGATCAATACTTCTTTTGAAATTAAGGCTCAATGGTAATTCTACAGCAATTATAGTATACATTAAATGTGCCAAATCAAGTCGTTGGACTTAAATGTCTTCACAAAAAGGAAGAATATAAATAAAAGAAACACAGTAAAGCAACTAAAGAACGAATCAAAAATCAAAGAAATTCTTAAAGAGCATTCTTAACGTGAATAGTTGTATTTTCTCTCTCTATTGTGAAATTTTTAATCTTGTTGTGAGAGACATTTTCTTGTGAGAGCATATAAATATATCTACTCTGGAGTGAGAGCTATATTCAAACTACATTATTGATATTATCTTGGGTCTATCTTCATCCTAAACGAAGAATATTGTTACGGGTTTCTCTTCACTCATGAGAAAGTAAGTGTACGATTTTCCATCACCTTAGAAGAAGTTATAGTGGGTTTCACTTGACTCGTCAAAAACAAAGAGATAGTAGAACCTCGGAAGTAGTGATTTGTATTCAAGAGAGTGGACGTAGGCCAACCTTTGCCGAATTACTATAAACTGTGTTTGTCTTTCTCTCTCTACTACTATTTTATTTATTACACTACATTGCATACATTTTCGAATTCTAAAGTTTTAAAAACTCAATTCACCTCCCTCTTGGGTGTTGCCAACTGGACTAACAAGTGGTATTAGAGCTTAATTAAGTAAAATAGGATTAACAACCTTGAGAAGTAGATCAAAAATGGCATCTAACAGTAATCTTACACAAGTAGTTGAGGGACAATCCACAAACAGACTTCTATTCTTCAATAGAACTGATTATGCCTATTGGAAAAAGATGATGTAAATCTTCTTGACAACTCTAGATTTTGAAATCCTAAGTATTATAGAAGACGGGTATTTTCCACCCATAACAGAGGATGTATTAACTAGAGAAAGGAAATTAAAACCAAATAGAGAATACACACCTAAGGAAAGAAATAGATTCACTTTAAATGGTAAAACTATAAACACACTCTATTGTGCCCTAAATAAAACTGAATTTAATAGAATTTCAGGATGTCAAATCGTAAAATCAATTTAGGATATGCTTAAGGTCACACATGAGGGCATTAGTAGAGTCAAAGACTCAAAAATAAGCATGTTAGTTCATAGTTATAAATTGTTTAAAATGAAATCACATAAAAGCATTAAAGACATATTTACTCGTTTTACTAACATTACAACAAGCTTAAGGCTCTTGGTAGATCTTATTTCAATGCAGATATTGTTACTAAAATTTTGAGAAGTTTACCTAGAAGCTAAGAAGCCAAAGTGACAGCGATTAGAAAAGCAAAAGATTTAAGAACTTTGCCACTCGAGGAGCTTCTTAGATCACTAATGACATACGAGTTGAAAGGCAGACGTAATGATGATAAAGATAAAGAAAAGAACAAGAGAAATGTAGCATTAAAAATCACTAAAAAGGAAGACAAAGATGATGAAAGAGAAGAAGAATCCGAGGAGGAGGAATTTCTTCTCATGGCCAAGAAATTCAAGAAGTATTTCAACAAGGGAAGAAATTAGAAAAGGAGAGAATATCCAAGGAATGACAAATTCAAGAAAAACAATGAAAATGAGAAAGAAAAAGAAAACAAATGAGAAATCATTTGCTATGAATATAAGAAATCGGGGGCATACAAGACCAGAATGTCCACTAAGGAATGATAAGAAGGATAAGAAGAAGAAAAAGGCATTGAAGGTGACATAGAATGACTCATCAAGTGAAGATAGCACCCCATCATCGGAAAATGAAAGAGCTAACTGCTGCCTCATGGAAAGTAAAAGGATGAGGTAACTTCCCTTTATTATTATTCTTTTTATTATGACACATGCATAAATAGTGGTAATGATGACTCACTAGAAGATGACTTGTGTGCCTTATATGAAGAACTTAGGGATGAATTTTAGAAATTGTATGTTAAATATAAAGAATTAAAGAAAATAAATTCCGTAAACTTAAAAGAAAATAATTCATTAAAGTTAATAGTTAATGAATTTGAGCATAAAAATGATTCTAACATGTTTAAGAAATGTGACACATTAAAAGATAAGAATAAAATCTTGAAAGATGAGATAATCTCGCTTAAAAGCATGTTAGCAAAATTCACACAAGGAAATGAACATTAGACAATTTATTAGGTAGTTAAAGACTAGTATTTGACAAAGCTGGACTTGGCTATAAACAATGAACCAAACAAAAGGCCTATATAGACTATTTTATGAAATCTAAATAATAACATCATCCATTACATATCATTATAGCAATAAAAAAAGTCATTATAGCAACACATGTTTAGATAAGAAGAATAAGTATAATGGACCTAAAATGATGTGGGTACTTAAGGGAATATAAAATTATGTTTCTTAAGAATGGATGTAAAATACTAGATGAGCATGAAAATAAGTTATTCTATGCATCTAGGAACAATGATGTATATGTCATAGAATTAGAGAAATTGAATAAAATGAATGACATATGCTTGCAAGCTCTTTGTGATGATTCTTAGATGTGGCATAGAAGATTAAGACATTGTAGTATGGATTTTTTGCAAAAACTTGCTAAACAAGGCTAGTTAGGAAACCTTCCTAATCTGAAATTCTCAAAAGACAAAATATGTGGTCCTTACCAACTATGAAAACAAGTTAAAACCTCTTTCAAATTCATAAACTTAGTTTCTGCAACTAAACCATTATATCTTTTATATATGGATTTCTTTAGACCAAATAAGGAAGCATCATTAAGAGGAAAACTCTACGCATATGTAATAGTTGACAATTATTCTAGATTCACATGGATATTTTTCTTAAATAGTAGGAGCAATACATTTGAAACATTTAAAAAATTCTCAAAGAAGATTCAAAATGAAATAAGTTATAAAATCATAAAGATTAGAACAAATTAAGGTGGGGAGTTTGTAAACAAAGACTTTGAAAATCTTTGCAATGAGAATGGATACTCTCATAATTTTTTTGCACCTAAAACACCACAACAAAATAGAGTTTCCAAAAGAAAGAATAAAACCTTACAATAAATGGGTAGAATAATACTAAGTGAATATAACATTCCTGAATACTATTATGCTGAAGTTATTAACACCTCATGTCATATAATAAATAGGGTTCTAATTAAAAAAATATTGAACAAAACTCCATACAAGTTAATCTTTCAAAGAAAACCTAAGATTAAATAC
Organism: Cedrela odorata; assembly: GCA_035584115.1. Classification (NCBI taxonomy): domain Eukaryota; kingdom Viridiplantae; phylum Streptophyta; class Magnoliopsida; order Sapindales; family Meliaceae; genus Cedrela; species Cedrela odorata. The sequence goes on from JAXCLQ010003525.1 coordinate 4,553, forward strand.
TTTAGAGTATTTTGATGTAATTGTTACATTCTTAATATCAAGGATAACCTAGGAAAATTTTAGTCAAAATCCGATCTAGGAATATTTTTAGGCTATTCATCCAAAAGCAAAGCGTATAGAGTTTTAAATAGGAGAACTTAAGTCGTGGAAAAAAGTATGCATATAACCTTTAATGAACACGATCCCGACTTGTCTAAATTAATTACTAAAGAAAAAAAAGAAAGAATTGGAAGTCATTGAAAACTTAGAAAACTTGAACTTAAATGATGAATTTTTAGAAAAATAAAATGAAATTGTAAAAGAAGAGCAAATTACTAAGGAATTTCCAAAAGTGTGAAAATATACTTCTACATCCAAGAGAACTAAGAATAAGAGACCCCTCACAAGGAACTAAAACAAAAAGAAGAACAAAAGAAGTTGATGAAAATCTAGATGAAATTCAAAACCTCACTTTTGTCTCTCAAATCGAACCAAAACAAGCTGAAGAAGCCTTAAATGATAAAAATTAGTTAACGACTATGCAAGAAGAATTAAATAAATTCCAAAGAAATGAAGTTGGGAACTTAGTATCTAGACCACATGATTATTCAACTATAGGTACCAAATGGGTATTTAGAAACAAACTTGATGAAAATTGGAATATTTCTCGAAACAAGATTAGACTAGTGGCACAAGAGTATAGTCAAGAAGAAGGAATAGATTATGATAAGACATATGCTCTTGTAGTAAGATTAGAAGCTATTAGAGTGCTCTTAGTATTTGTATGCTACAAAAACTTCAAACTCTATCAAATGGATGTAAAAATTACATTTTTAAATAGTGTTATAAATAAAAAAAAAAGTTTATATAGAGCAACCTCCCGATTTTGAAAACTATAAATTTCCAAATTATGTCTTTAAACTCACTAAGGTACTTTATGGTTTAAAACAAGCACCTAGAGCTTGGTATAAAAGATTTAGTAAATTTTTACTAAAACATAATTTTGTGAGGGAGAGTGTTGATATTACACTTTTTATTAAAACCAAAGATGATGATATTTTACTTGTACAAATATATGTTAATGATATCATGTTTGGAAGCACAAATGAGTCATTGTATATTAAATTTTCAAATCTTATGAAAGGTGAATTTGAAATAAGCATGATGGGAGAACTAAATTTCTTCTTATGACTTCAAATCAAACAAACAATTGATGGAATTTACAACTCCCAATCAAAATATATCAAAGAATTACTAAAAAAATTTGATATGATAAAGGGCAAACCCATTCAAACTTTTATGAGCACTTCCACTTCATTGATAAAGATGAGATAAGAAAGAGTGTAGATCAAAAGTTATATAGAGATATGATTGGATCACTATTTTATTTGATTGCCTCTAGACCCGACATTCTCTATGGAGTGTGTGTATATGCTAGATTTCAATCCAAACTCAAGGAGTCACACTTTGTAATGGTAAAATAAATTTTTTGGTACTTAAAAGCCACACTTAACATAAGATTATTTTATCCAAAGGACAGTGAGTTTAGTTTGAAAGGCTATTCGAATGCCGACTATAGAGGATGTAAAGTAGGTAGAAAAAGTACAAGTGGTACTTGCTACTTCCTAAGAAATGCGTTAGTATCTTGATTTAGCAAGAAACAAAATACAATTGTACTTTCTACTACTGAAGCCAAATACATATCTGTAAGTAGTTGTTATGCACAACTTTTATGGATTAAACATCAATTGCAAGATTATAGATTAGATCTCGATAAAATTTCTATTCTATGTGATAATACAAGCGTCATAAGCTTAACCAAGAATTGTGTTCATCACTCTAGGACCAAGTACATAGAAATTTATCACCACTTCATTAGAGACCATGTTAATAAAAGAGATGTTTGTCTAGAGTATGTGAACAAAAATCTTCAATTCGCTGATATCTTCACAAAACCATTTGATATGGACCGTTTTTGTGCAATTAGAAATTAACTGAGAATGATGGAAATTGTTTGAATCTTGTTTAAGCGTACTTGTATGTGTGTGATGTCTGCAAAAATTCATTTTTGGAGCAAATCGATACATCTAACACAGAGTATTGAAATCATTATAACCAGTCGATACGCCATTGAAATCGTATCGATACCCGTCTGCATTCCAGTTTTAATATCAATACACTATCTTGATATTTCGACATTGGAATTAATTTCCAATTTGTATGATATCCTTCAATTCATATTGATACCTTAAAACTAATCAATAAATAATCACATGTATTTCAAAATTTCGAAAGACTAGTCATCAGCCACAAAAATTAAATGCTCATCAAAAGACTTTTCAAATCTGGATTTATTCATCAACATGTGTTGACACATTAAACACTAAGTATCAATACTTGGATCTTTAAAGGCCAAAAGTATTGAAACCTCTTCTCGAGAGATCGATACATCCTCTCAAACCTAAGGACAGATCGATACATTACTTAAGTGTATTGTTCCTTTTATGCGATTTTAATTCTAAAAGATGCTCACATTTAAACGTTCCAATGCCTTGCTCTCACTTAAAAACTCATAACTCTCTCTCTCTCTCTACGGACCCTTACTTGTTGAAATCTAACTTTATCGTCCTTTGAATCTCTCAATCTCTTCACAAAGAAACTCGAAAATGCCTAGAACTAAAAATCCAGAGGTAGGCCACCACAAAAGACAAAAGACTAATGCAGCATCGACCTCAAACCCTAACTTCCAAACTCAAGAAGCAGAGGATCAATACCTGCTACATTATCTTACCAGAAAAGTGTCTCCTAGTAGAGTAATCGATTTCCCCTTTCTACAATCCATAAATTTTCCATACCTAAGCCAATTAGAAGAATTCGAATGGATGGACTTTCTTTAACAACAAGGCAAATGCTTTGACACTCTTGTCAAAGTGGTTTATTCAAATTTAGAAGCGAAGGATCCCTACATTAGTAAAATGAAGTTGACTGAGTTCACCACACTCATCAGAGGACACACGTATGAAGTTAATAATGAAACACTCTTTAGGGCTAACTAAATACCAATAAGAGGTCATTTTTTCCCCCAAGCCATTTTCAAGCACTTAAATCCTGCAAAATTATCTTCAAGAACCCAACCATGATTGGAGTTGACTATAAACTCATGCATCTTGGGTTTCACGAAAGAATCTTGCACCTGATTATATCTCATTGCCTTAATGCAAGGTCTGACAGATTCTCAAAAATGACCCTAGAAGACATGTGGTAGATGGGATACTTTTAGCTATCATTTGAACAACCACCACAAAAGCCACACATTTCCACTATGGGTATGTAATCTCAAACATCATTATTGGTGGTCCCACGCGTGTCTATTTGGACGCCGACTTGTTTGAGCCTTCATTTGTTGCCATACTATCAGAGACTACGCTTCGACACATGCATTTTGAGCACACAACAAATAGAATATGGCAAATTCAAGCATGCTAAGACATCTGCACAATCAAGATAATCAGAAGCTGTTCTTCAATAAGCAGATGACACTAAGACAACAAATGATTCAGAAGCACTAGTTGATTTACATGACATAGCAAGTCCTTCCTCACCTGCTCCCTTAGCTCAACCAGAGCTAGTAGCACAATCTGCAGTTTCCTCCTCCACATTCCTATCTCTCCTAGAAACATGTAGGCACAAATAATGCGAATGGAAGAGAAAGTAGCGACCGCCATAACCAGCTTTGAAGAGCACCTTATAAGACTTGAGACCATGGCCACAATGCAGATGCACAAAATTAAGGATCATTTTGCTTGGATAGATCAAGGCATAATTCAGCTCGAGCAACTTGGACTAGAATTCCACAATGAAACTCTTAGATTCATGCGAAGCCTCGCTAGAGCATCTACCCTAGCACTTGCACCTGCTTATTGTGGACCTACGGCCTCCTTATTTCATACTCGACCTCCTCCACATGCCTCACAGCTAAGTAGCTCTCACACTATCAACCTAAACGTAGATAACGAGAGTCTTGATGACTTTGGATTGTTATGAATTTTACCCGTCATTGCATGTGTTGATTGTTATTGGTTGTTAAATGACATGAAATATGAACTTAGATGTTATTGATATGTCTTTATTCCATCTATTTTGTATATCTATATGCCATTTTTTTTCCTTCTTTAAGTGTTGACAAAAAAAAGGGAGAAAATATATAATTAAGGTTAATGTTAACTTTAGCATGCAACAAACTTTAAGAGGTTAAAGAAATTTTAACTTGAGTATCACATTAAGAGGGAGAAAAAAACAAAATTTATCATTCAAAATAAGCTTAGTCAATCTTAAGGGAAATTAGATACCTCAGTTGTTTAAAAATCCTTAAAATATACTTAGTTTTTGTCATCATAAAAAAAAATTGGAAGATTGATGATAACATATTAATGATTTGATGATATTTATTTATTTTCGATGATGACTAAGTATTATTCTTAATGTCAAGTCAACATAAAATGATATTAATCTTATTTAAAGAATCAAGAAACAAATATATAAATATGCTTAGACCAAATTCTTAACAAATCTGTGTAAAAGTATCTTGAAAGATCAAATAGGATCAATACATAAAGATAACGGATCGATACCATTGGAGACTAGATCGATACCTGAAGTGAAGCAGATCAATACATGTCTCGTCCAAAAAGTTGCCAAATAATTACAAGGCAGACCAAATCAATACTTAAAGTGAAGTAGATCGATACATGTCTTATCCAAAGAGTTACAAAATATTTACAAGACAGACCAAATCGATACATGTCTCGTCCTGAGAGTTTCAAAATATTTACAAGACAAACCAGATCAATACCTGAAGTGAAGCAGATCGATACATGCCTTGTCCAAAGAGTTACAAAATATTTACAAGACAGACCAGATCGATACCTGAAGTAAAATAGGTCTATACATGCCTTGTCTAGAGAGTTGCAAAATATTTACAAGACAGACCAGATCGATACCTGAAGTAAAATAGGTCTATACATGCCTTGTCTAGAGAGTTGCAAAATATTTACAAGACAGACCAGATTGATACCTGAAGTAAAGCGAATCGATACATGTAAATTCCAAAGAGTTGAAAACTATTTACAAAGTGAACCAGATTGATATGTTAAGGCAAATGGATAGATACTAGGGACTCAAATCTTAATATTCGCATAAAGAGATTGATACATAACAAAATGGATCAATACTTCTTCCGAAAATAAGGCTCAACGGCAACTTCTGTAGTATTTATGACGGAAATTAAATGCGTCAAATCAATCCGTTAGACTTAAATATCTTCACAAAAAATGAAGAATATAAATAGAAGAAATATAGTAAAGCAACTAGAGAATAAATACAGCAATCAAAAATCAAAGAAATTCTTGAAAAGCATTCTCAACGTGAATAGTTATATTTTCTCTCTCTACTGTGAAATTTTCAATGTTGTTGTGAGAGACTTTTTCTTGTGAGAGCATGTTGATATATCTACTCTAGTGTGAAAGTTATATTCAAACTACACTCTTGATATTATATTGGGTATATCTTCACCATAAATAAAGAAGATTGTTGTGGGTTTCTCTTTACCCGTGAGAAAGTAAGTTATAATAACTCAATTCACCCCCCTCTTAGGTGTTGACAATTGGGCTAACATGTACGCCATGTCGTTTCCTTCAGAGACATGGAAACTACATATCAGTTACGTAGGATTTGAAGCCAAAAATATTTTGCATTTGACAAGTAGATTGCGTAGGATTTGAAGTCTAAAATATTCTACAACCATTGGGCCACTAATCATTTCATGAATAAATTTGCATTCAAAGAAAACTTAAAGGTTTTGAAATAATTGCATGGAAAATCAGTTTAAACCCAAGCCTTAAGAATTTAAATCCAACTTATTAACCACTAAGACCAGCTTTGTGTTTTTTATTATTAATTAATTTTACCTATTAATTAAATGCAAGCTATTTATGAGACTTTTTATAAATTCTGAAAAATAATGCAATTTAGTCCAAAATTATATTTTATTACACCCTGACTATGGGGTCCATCTGTAATAATCGCCACAGACCCTCATGATACACTCTATATACTCATAATATATCAAGAGAGCATGTAAGTCTTTCCTGTAAATCATAAAATCTTGAAAATAATTTATAAACATACTTCTTATTCATAGAAGCATTATCAAAGAATTGATCTCCATGATCAATTCATCTGCAACAAATATCAAATATTAAAATATCATAATCCTAGGAATCATCCCTAATCGGGTTTGAACATATATGACTATTACATAAATGTTTAGTTTTCAAATACATTACAAAATTCAAATGCATTTATCTAGTTGAAAATACTATACATGTGAGTCAATAAGAAAGCCTACCCTAAGCATTGTAAGCTTTCTGTCGCTACTACTAGTCTAACAAAAACTAACGCTCTTAACTTGAAAGCTGTAATTATGAGAGGTAAGTATACAATTATACTTAATGAGTAAATAAAGTGCATACATATATACATACATGCACATGCATTTTCAAATACAGATATTGGGATTTCATTAACATCATGCTAAAAAATACACATATATTTTCACATAATCAAATAATGAGAAAATAATTCATTAGTTTGCAAACAGTTTCAAATAATCCAAACTAGACTGACCATATTTTCTCGACCACTACCTTGGCCGAGGCAACGTCGAAACCATCAGTGAGTCTTTCATGCATAAAAACCAAATGTTATGCATTCTTATAAAATATAAAATTACTTTTCATGCTTTGTAAAATCAATTATTTTCTGTAAAGCATGCATTTTATAAAATAACTGACCGCCCCACTGATGTTAGCCCCAAGTAGTCACTTGGTGATAAAGTAACTGTCCTCGTCATATCTATCAAATCCTTGAGATTTTTATCAAGCCACCAGAACTTTCCATAAGGTCTCTATAATCATACATACATGCACGGTACATATGGGCTTACCAAGGCCTTCCCTCTTATACCAGTCCTACAGCGGCTTCACTTACCTATGTGGCCTTTCAATAAGTCTGTCCATAAGCTACCTCATTATATATATAGTAAATAAACAAGCCCAAAGATCATACAACTGGCCCACTAGCCATATAATCATTATCATCACCAATATGCATGCATTATTTTTAAAGCGGTGGTGTAATCATGTAAATCAAACCCAGCCTTCCCAACTATAACATTTTCAAACAATGTTCATAAAGCATATAATCCAAATTCGGCTTCTTCGGCCGTTACATGCATGTATATCCAATAAAACTTTAACAATAGACCATAATAAATAAACTATCTTAATATTATAAAACAGAAAACATTTTCATTTTAGTCATAAAACAGCTTCTTTTAGCATCCAAGCATAATATAAATATTATACGCATATATTTACATAGTTATGTATATATAAATTTACTCATAATAAAAGAGAGGGTAATCAATCCCACTACGTGTTCTCATGGCCACGCGGTACTTCACTCAGGTTTTCAGAACCTATTATTAACATGCATACATATAAAGAATCTCACGATTCCAAGTATTTAACTTAAATGTATTTTATGCAATGCTCATGGAAAACATAATGAAATTCCTTTAGTTGACGCATGCTCATTTCTCAAGACTTAACTAGGGCTATTTATCTGATTTTTAACAACGAAATTCCATGGCTGGAAGTATTTTTAACCCATATTTTGTCTATAACAAAATATATACATTCTCAATATTATCCAATACGTATACAATCACTTTATACTTTCAATTATCTTAAATTATCACACAAAACTAGATTTTCTACGCTACAGTCAACGTAAATCTTCGGGTGAACAGTAACCTCAGATTTTAACATGCTCAAAATCTTAAAAATTAAACTTATAATAGTTTAATAGACTTACCTTTAGCCTAAAGTTCATAGAACCTCAAATTGCCAATTAATTGAAAATTCTCAATTTTTTTTCGAAACCCTAATTTTCTCTCATGATTTTTATTACCTTTTTTAATCAAAATGTGGCACTAAATTGTAGAGAAGAAGATAAAAAATCACTGGATAAGCAAGATTGATAGAAAACTTAAAAGATTTGCTTCAATTTTATAGAAAATTAAATAGAGACAGTGAGAGAGAAAGTGTTTAAAGAGAGAAAAGAGAATATGAGAATGAAGAAGACATTGAGGTCAAATCCCCCTCTTAGGTTTATATATATGTAAGTGAAAAGATTAATTCACCCTTAATGAGTCTTGAAATTCCCAAAAGTGTCCTTCAAAATTCACTCAAATTTGCATTATGTCGACCAAAGGTGTCAATACTTTTAACTAAAGTATTGATATTCTTGATCTAAGTGTCGACACTTTCATAAAAAAATCGATATTCTTTAAAGTCAGTATGTTCAAAATTTTATGGGGGCAAAGTGTCGATATTTTCTTCTCAAATATTAACACTTTTGGTACAAGTGTCGATACTTTCATAAAAATCACATTATGGAAATTTTTTAAATTCCGAGTGTCGACACATATCCTTCAAGTATCGACCTCTTTACAAAGTGTCGATCTCTTCTTCATGTATCGACCTACACCCTTATAGTGTTGATACTTTTCATGAAATTACCAACCTCTTCCCTTCTCAATCACCTAGCGAGATTGCCGAGTGCGTCAGTGTAAGGTTTTATTTTGAAATTCTTCTTATGCTAAATTCAAAATCATAACTTCAATTTCATTTTATTCATATCATTAAACTCAAATTAAATTTACCTAAGCCTCAATAATATGTCAACTAGCCATCAGTTATGCATGTGTAAATATGAATGTCATATATTAACCATTTTGCCCTTATGCTTGAAAGACATGGTTTACATATTTTGATTATTCATGATTTTGGCCTAAATTTAATTTTATTTATAATAAAATACATAAATTATAACAATTTACTAATTTTTGGTAATCTTTTAATGCATGAAATATGCATAATTTATTATACTTTATGATATGTATATTTTATGATTGATAAATGTTTAAATTTTATGCATTTGTTATTAATATACATTTATGAATGCATACATTTGGATAAAAGCGTACAAATTTGGAATACCAAAATTAAGGACAATTATCGGGTATAGTTGTAGTTTATTTTACTATTAATTATATGTATGAGAAAATTCTATCAAAATGGTCATAAACTACCAATTTTTAAGTGGGACCACTTATGGCCCCTTCAATCTTTCTTGTAAATTTTTCTGGTGTAATTTTTAACTTAAATAATTAAATCTATATTGCATGTACAATAAATTTAAGAAAAAAAAATATTAAGTAAAATTTCTAAATTTCATATGTTTAAGTGATCAATATAATTTTTTGAATTAATGAGTAGCCACAACGTCTTTAAATTAAGTGAGAATTATATATTAATATTATGATCACATATAGTTTAAAAACATAAATTGTGATTAATTATATTTAATGTAATAAATTTTATAACACATGAATTTTTATTATGTTTATATTATTAATTCGAATAAAGTATCAAATTATTTTTCTTAACTTACTTACAAGAATTAAGAAAATAGATATAATTTGATAGTTTTAGTCCACAGACAGTATTTTATGTCTATTGATTAATAATTGAAGACATATTTTATATTAATAAAACATAATAAAAAAAATTTGTCTCAAAATTATGACATAAACAAGTATGTGTATAGCTTTGGAAGTTGTAAACTTATCTGATATCAATATTCTTGAACTAAAAGATACATATTTTACTGTTTATCACATCACAATCGGTTTGTGGAATCAAGAAATGCGAAATTTCTTGAGAATGATTTGATCAATGAAGGGATCAATTTCATAGCATAGTTTTTAAAGAAGATCATTCAACACCTTCTACTTCAAGTAGTCAATTAATTATCATTTATAACACCCCTCCAATGCAAATGATTGTTAATTATCCAATGGTTGATATTCAACCAATAATGAATGATAATCAAATTCCACTAGTAGATGATGTTCTAATATATCCTGTTGTTCATGAATTACATGAAAATATTGAACAACCAGTTAAGCAACAACGTCTTCAAGAGAATATGCATACAACATTAAAAAGATCTACTAGAATTATCATCTATAATTGGTAATTACATTGTGATATCTTCAAGGGGCCAAGTATTACATGCTTATATACAAACGAACCGACAACATAGAAGTGGTTGGTTGCTCGAATTCTGGCTTTGCTGGCTATGATTATTCAAGAAAGTCAACTTCTAGATATATCTTTATGCTAGCTGGTGTAGTCGTATCATGGAGGAGCACTAAAAAGATATTGATTGCTACTTCTACTACAGAAGCTAAGTTCGCTTCGTATTTTGAGGTTACCTCACATGGAGTATGGTTAAAGAGTTTCATGTCTAGGCTTAGAATTGTGAATTTTGTTTTTAGGTCATTAAGGATATATTATAATAGTTCAGTTGCTGTATTTTTTGATAAAAACAATAAAATTGGTAGTCGAAGTAAACACTTCTATATCAAATACTTAGTTGTCAGAGAACGTGTTAAAGAAAATAAAGTGGTCATTGAACACGTTAGTACTAGATTAATGATAGTTGATTCTTTGACAAAAGGCATGCCTCTTAAGGGTTTTAATGATCATGTAGATCGAATGGAACGTGATTTCATTATGTAATTACATCCCATTCCATCCATGTATGGATAGGTAGATAAACATAAGGTCATTAAGTATGACCAGGAATAAATATAGAGTTTATTCGTTAAGTTACCACATATGGATAGGTAGATAAAAAACATAATATATTGTAATACATGGAAGAAAAGTTGTCAATTTTGATAACCTATAGTATGATTCATATGCTTTGTTTCTTAAATATTAGGATTTGGAGAATTTATGGATTAAGTGGCAGAATGTTGGTGGTTGTATTCACCATTAATGGTGAAAATGGTAGAAACCATTCATAAGTGGCCTAAAACTTTTCCAACTATCATGTAAAGTTCCCACATGTTTCTAGCAACTACCATTGATGGTGGTAACTTTCAAGAACTATAAAAAACTTTTAAAAACGAATTTTCATGGAAAAAAGTATAAATTGAAAGCTATAATTAGTAAAAGGATCCTGAGCTCATTTTTTTTTTAAAATTCCATCAAGTGAGAATTAAGAGAAGTTGTAAGGTTTTCTACCAACGTCTAAATAATAAGAAAAAGAAAAGGTCAATTACAGATAAGTTTGTTAGACTTCCGCATTCAATTTTTAACAATCTAAAACATGACAAAAATCAGGGGTCTTGATTATGCGAATACATATTGGCATATTCTCATGCAAGATGTGCCTTCAATATAGAATAATCATCATTTTGGATGCCATTGGCACTTTTAATATATCCACAATATTGTTGAATAAAAATTTACCAAAAATATTTCCATACGAACCCATTCTGATAATGCACTGATTAAAGACCCACAAGACGGTACTTTCCAGAGTACCCTCGTGGAAGACCTCGTTGGTATTTGTGAGACTGTATCGTGGATTACCCTCACGGAGCCTCGACGGGAGGACAAGGAGGCCCCAAAACAGACATGAAAGGAAGCCCCAACAAGAGAGAGCGCAAGAGGAGCAACAAGGAGGCAAATCATCCTACGAGGAGCATGCACGATAACTCTGGGCTAAGACCTAGAGAGGAGATGGAACATATCGACGAGGTAAAAATATTATCGGTAGAGGTCGTACGCATCGCGAGGCCTAGAATAGAAGAGGTGGATGATGGTTCCATGCCGAGAATGTTAGAAACAATCAAGTGATTGGAGGAAATGACATTAACCTTCTGAGGAACCAGTCAAATGTCAGTCAATGCAGACCCACTGATGCAGCTTGATTGACCTTTCACCATGAAAATCCAGCAAGCGCTACCAATGAGAAACTTCATTATCCCGCAACTTTTAGCATACACTGGTTATACTGACCCAGTTGCGCATCTGTGGCTGTACACGAATGTGATGGAGGTATAAGAAGTTTCTGAGTTCTTATAATTTTTTTCCCATCTCACTGCCTGGATCTGCTCGACAATAGTATGAGAAATTGAAGCGTGGAGTATCCACTCTTTTTACCACCTCTGTGTTGAGTTTGGTAACCGATTTCGAGGTGCCAAGGAGCTAGAGAGGGACCAGAGACAATCTTTGATATCAAGCAAGGAGAGCACGAATCAAACAGAGAATATGTGGAGAGGTTTCATAATTTCAAGCATTATTTTTATCGAATATACAACCTAAAAGACAGGGACGGACCTACTCTTTGCTTGGGTTGGGCTATAGCCTCGGGCGAAAATTTCGAAATCTTACAACACTTTCATTAATTTTAATTTATAATCTAATAAAAATACAATGTAACCCGGCACTAATTACAATATATTTTATTATTTATTTAATAATTTTAGTTCGGGTAAACTTAAAAGCCTGGGTCGATCCCTGCTAAAAGATTTAATACACAATATATGAATATTGAATGCATTTGGTAAAAAAAAATGTTTAATTAAGTATCCAAATAAATAAAGAAGGTGAATACTGATTAATTTAATTAATAAAATCTCTTGAGACAGTATACAAATTTAGTATTTAAATATGACACACAACAAATTGAAGAGGAATTAAATATATTTCTTGTAAATTTTTTTTAAAACAAAAAGGGAGTACCGGAAGGTCATTTTAATGATATTGTAATTTGTGAGCTAATAATGGTGAAAAGGCTAGCAAAAACCTATAAAAAAAAATGATAGCCGACAGGGAAGGAGATTTCTACGCCTGATTATTGAACTAATTATAATTAAGGTTTGATAGTAATTAGGCTAAACATCAAGGACGATGTCATAAAAATTTTGATTATTTGCAATGTGGTAGTGATGAAGTTAGAAATAAGTTAGTGGTCTACCACTACGTCTACACTAAAGTCTAGAACATCAACATGTTGCAAAATGCGAATGCCTTTTGCCTGCCTCCAAATAAAAGACATCTCTATTTTTTCATGCAAAATTAAAACATTATTTAATTGAAGTAGCATTAGCATAAGCATATAGAGTGAGGGCATTCAATAACATAAATGACTTGTGGTAGTTGACATTAATTCTCTCCTAATTTAAATAAAAATTGATTTAGTTCAATTGTTAATACTTAATAAATTATGTCACCATTTGTTCTGAAGTTACATACAAATTATATTATACCGAATTGATCAAACAATTTAATTTATTCAATAGCCTAAAAAAATGTTCACTTTGAATTTTTGTTGTTATAATCACCACAATATTAATATTCCCAAAAAAACAATTTGAGAAACGTAAATTCCTACTATTTCTTCCTACAAATAATAAGCATTAGAAGGGTATTATAGTAATTGTAATAAACAATGAATCATCGAAAATAATAAAATAAAATTAATAAATACATACAAATAATTATTTTTAAAATTAGCAAAACCAAAGTATCATTTTAACATTAAAATTTTAAGAATATGCATCCATTTTTTCCTAATTGTAATTGTATTATAGCGAAATGATACAAATCCAACACAAGTGGGAGAATATACATTCTTTATTTCCTAATTGTGATTGTATTATAGTGAAATGATACAAATGCAACACCTGTAGGCAAGGCAAGCAACAGCTACCTGGACCGAGCGGGGCCTGGAAATCCATTAAGCAAATGTTTGAGAGAGGAAAAGTTTTTAAAATGATCACATTTTAGAGTCGTAAATGATTACATTATTTTTTTTTAATAAACTACCAATAAATGCATATGAACAAAAATTCCTCTAATATCAAAAAACTTAACAAAACTTTTTCATTTCCATAATTTTTATATAATATTTGGCCAAAATGGTAGAAAATTATTATCTTATGACGAATATATTATTTCATTTCATGTGTTTAAAAAAAAAAAAATTTGTTAATTTTGGTGTTTAATCTGTATCATTTAACTAAAAAATATGCTAAAGTTTGGTAGTGTTAAACTAGGTTTCAAGCATGCACATGTTGCGTTCAAATTAAGGTTGACAACGGATCAGATATAGGTCAAAGATTGTCATTTCTGTTCTCATTCTTATTTTGGTTGGATTATCTCATTTTGAGAGGGACGTCCATGTCCTTAACTCATCTTTATTTTGGGGCTGAAATCCCTGTCCTCGGCCCAGCCATATTTAATAATTTTAAATTTTAAATTATATTACTAAATTTGATTTTTAATTTTATCAAAATATATTGACTTATTTTTTCATATGTTCAATACTTAATTTTTATATACATTCAATACGATGAT
>JAXCLQ010003525.1:18973-53117 GCA_035584115.1 Cedrela odorata
TTAATTTTATCAAAATATATTGACTTATTTTTTCATATGTTCAATACTTAATTTTTATATACATTCAATACGATGATAATAATAATAATAATAATAATAATAATAATAATAATAATACAATTTATTTTTCATATCTTTTCAATAAAAAAACATATTTAGTTTAAATCCAAGATACTAATAATAATTGATATTAGTATATAAAAAAAAATTCCAAATTACACATCTCCAATAATCAATATTCAACCCATAAAAAAATAAAATTAAAAATTCAAATTATACATCTCCAATAATCACCATTCAACACACATTAAGAAAAAAAATAGAATCTGAATTACATATATTCAATAATCAACATTCAACCCACATAAAATAAAATAAAATAAAAATCCAAATTTAAAAATTTTGGAATAATCAACATTCAATCCGCATAAAACAAATTCTAAATTACACATCTCTTTCAACTTTTTTCATCAACGTATAAAAATATAAAAAAATAAATACATAACAAAAGCATATTGAGTTTATATCAATTACTAATAATATAAAATTAAAACAAATAATGTTTAATGTTTAACTAATATAAATTAAAATTTTACAATCTATGTATAAAAAATAAATACATAACAAAAGCATACCAAATATTTATAAAATTATAATATTTTTGTGTTATTTTTATACTTTAATTTTGATAAAAATTTAAAATAATATTATTAAAATTTGGGTTATTTATTTTATCAAAATATATTAAATTATTTTTCATATGTTCAAAATAATAATAATAATAATAATATAAATTGATTTTTCATATCTTTCCAACAATATCAAATAAAAAAATAAATTTCTTTACTTTAGCATTATATATTTTCATTTTTTAATGTAAGAAAAATATATTGGACCAAATATTCTAGACAAGTTTCCTCTTTTCTAATCCAAAAATAATAAATTTCTTTACATATTGGGTTAGCTCAAAAATAACAAATATTACATAGTAGGTCAAATTTCTTTACTTAATTTTTATTTTTTGGTCTAAAATGGATAGCAAGAATAGAGTTGCACATGTTCCCCAGCCCATTAGGCAAAACAGAACCAAAATTAACCTCAATCAAAACTAGCCCGATTCCGCAAAAATTTTTACAATCACTAATTCAAACCAACACCAATTTGGTCGTGCTCGTAAGTGACAAGGTTTTTGACCAATATAACCCAAGAATACCTCTCATTTACGTTTGTGGCCCAACTTCCTAATGTCTTATAATTGAGGCTAATTGTAAGCATTTCCAAAAAAAAAAAACCGCTAGTTCTTGTTTTCCCTTTAAAACACGCAAAACACAAATCATTCTCAAAATTGCACGGCTCAGAATCGAAGCAAAATCGACCACTTGAAGGAGGACATTGTGATTACCATATCAGAAGTCCTAGACAACTATATAAACAGGCAACTCTAGCACATCCTTCATAAACCAGTGCACCCAGCATTTTCAAATTTTAAAAATTAAATTTTAGTTGCTATTTTCTTGATTTAAAATGTAGTCAATGAATGACCTAAGTTTAGAAACTAGTTTAGAGTAAATATATTGCAAAATTCTTGGTTTTGGGTATGAATACGTGCATTAGGTGATTGGAAAAAAATTAAAATTAGTGGTGTAGTATGCATACAAAGAATGATTGGGTGTATGGGCTACCTCTTTGATGATTTTTGTCGAGGGATCTCATTTCCATCGAATGAAGGATGATTTTCATCTTGGGATTTTCGTCAAGTTCCCAAGATGAAAATCATGCTTCCCCCGATGATAGGATGATTTTCATCGAGGGAGTAAACCATAGGAAATTCTGGATCTCTAGACGAAAATCATCAAGGGAGGGATGACTTTCATAGAGTGAGAACATAGTTTTCCCTCGATGATTTTCATCAAGGGAAGTATGATTTCCATCAAGAGATTTTGGATTTCAATAATTATCCAAAAGGAAAGGATATTCCGAGGAGTAAAAGGGATATACATTTGCTATGAAACAAGTTTTTCCTTGGGGCATAGTGAATTAAGCAATTACAGCTAGATAAATCCATAGAGGAGACAAACTTTAGCATTATAGATGATCAAAATGCATTAAAGATGTCACTGGTATATTTTGTGGAGAGCTTCTTATTGAAGAGGGATAGTTGTAGGAAAGTGGACTCATTTGTGTTGCAATTGGTAGACAATTTGAGAGCATTCAACAAGTATCCTTGGGGCACTATCAAATACTTATCACAAACATTAATTGAGAAGGTGAATAAATTTAAGGAAAAACACAAGAAGAATATAAAACACAGCTGATAGTGCTAAAAATTAAAAGGCATTCCTAATGCATTTTAGGTGTGTATGTTATATCAAGTTTATGATTTGGTTCTTTGTCAATAACGTATTTCTTTTCTTGAACAAATTCTTTAAGAATGTGTTCATTAATTAGTTACAATTATTATTTATTAATGAAAAGTATCATTAGTTGATATGGGTGCCATTATTTTTTGTTATTATTTGTTACATTACATTAGTATAATAATATAAAATGATAAATATATATATATATATATATATTAAAACTCCAAATTAACTCATAATTAAATGTGAAGTATTATTAATTTCTCTGAAGTTGGATGTGATTAAATTAGTTTTGAAATGTTGAGAATAGTTTGTTTCCAAGTTTAAAATTTAGGATATGTCTATGCTATAAGGGATATTATTGCGAATTTTTTAAGTGTTTTTAGTGATAATTATGGATTTGGATATATAAGGAGATAACCATATGTTAGGGTAAGTACAGTGAGAAGACAAACGAGGAATTTCCTTGCATGTTGAGGTGGACAACACTTAAAAGCAGTCGCCATGACTAAATTAGAAAGATGTTGTCTGTAGTAATGATTGTGAGCTTTTTATGGCATACAAACATGCAACTATAGTTTACTACATGTGTTTTGAGAGTGTTAATTCCAACATATGCAGAAAGGTCGTTGTCATATGTTGCACAGTTATATTCCATAAGGAGAGCACGAAAGAGACATACTGTTATCTCTTTACGCATCCACTTAACATGCAAATTTGTCAGTTAAAGCTAACGATATGCTAGCAGAAGGAGCAAATGAGGTAAGTACATTGCAGTCTAAATATTTAACTATCACAACTTATAAGAATATTACTAATTGGAGCGATTGATATGGCTTGTACTGAAGATGTATTACAATTAGAGCCTACAGTTGGAGTAGAGGATGCAACAGGTGCTGATCATGGCTACATCCCATTGCTTCGGTCTCTACCAGAGATGTCAGTTCCAATAGAGCTCACATATACAAGTTTAATTCCTGCATGCTTAAGACAAATCAACACAACTGATGGATCTCATTACGTGCCATTAGATGAAGTCCTAAAGGCAATTGCGGTGATGCACGCAAATATTATGGCTCGTCTGTTGAAGCAAGAAAAATTATTTAGAGTAAAACTGGTTCTTGTTAGACAAGACACACAAATATTACTGGCTTTTTAGTGTTACACTGATGTTTCTCGGGCATGATTAACCTTTTAGTACATAGAATATGCTTTACCTATTGTTTAATGTTATATACGTAACTTATATTAATTAGTGACGTTAAATATGCAAAACAAGGTGGATATAGAGGACAAAACTTTCTACAAATTGTGACTGATCCTGCAGACACATTCGTTCCAATGCCACCGCCTGTGCATGATCTGGACGAAACCTTCTCCCCAGACTTGCATAACAAATATGGACACCAATATAAGCAAGCAAAAAGATTGGCTAATCCTTTTGTGAATCCAGGAAACTTGCTGAAGCATAAGGCAGTTGGATTATAGCATGCACAAGAGCAGTGGGTCTAGTTCGTGGGGTAACTGAATAAGCCTAATGCGTCTCCTGTACATTTACGTAGGACCAATACATCGCCAGCCTAGTTTTTAACTATTTTGGGAGGCGATGAAGGCAGTTGGTTGGAGGATGATTTATGTTCTCACAAAACTTATCTTTAATTTTATTCTTAGTTTCAAATAATTAATTCATTTTGTTATTTTAATACATTAAATCCTGCATTTTAGGGTGATGTGTTGTTCAATTTGATGAGACTAGTAGTGTAGTGGGTATGGTTAGATTGCATTGAATGTTACTGGAAAAGTTAGTTTAATATTTGAAGTGATGTTGAGTTTTATTGAAAAATGCAAGATTTAAATTAATGAAATAGATTCATTGCAATGAAATTAATGGTCTGTAATAGCTCTGTTTCAAGGCATGAAACAAGTTCAAGCACTAGGCCTTCTGCATTAGATGAACCTGTTTAATGTTATGTGATAGGTTTCTGCACTACATTGGTTGTTGTTACACTGCATGGCTGTGTAATAGGTTTCTGCACTGCAGTGCATTATTTGTCATAAAATATTGTAAAAACATATATAGAGATTATGAAACATGAACCCTTTTTTTTTTTTAGAATTTTATTTAGCATTAAGCCAACCTTAATAGCAATAGATTTTCTATAGAGGAAACAAAAACCTAAAAATGGGAAAAAAAAAATAGGCAGCAAACTTCACATGTATACAGGAACTTGTTTCTACATACCCAACCCATTTTTTGTTTACTTAATTCCCTTTGGTAATGTAACAATTATTCACTTATAATTTAACAAATCACCTTTTTTATTAGTAGCATATCAATGCATATTTTAATTTACTATAGGACAAGCAACGAAAAAAACCTGACATGTTACCTCAACGTTTGACATGGCCGACACGGATGCCTATATGAGTTTTGTTATCATTAGTTGAAAAACATCATTAAATTTTATATTTAATCATAAATTATAAAACATTTAATAGTTTATTTTTCCTTTCAACAGAGTTATTTTAGGGAAATGCGGAGAAAGATCCAACAGAACAAGCAGTTGTTAGAGACTATAAGTTAGGGTAATGAGGTTATGCAGTACATTATAGGTGAGATCGTGTCCAATGTGGAGATTGCAGAGGGGCCGAAGACCTAGTTCGACATCGACTTAGTTTACTTCCCAGTCAATGCAGAGCAGAAGCATTGGATCATCGCTGCAGTAGATTTGGTGAGGTAGAAGATCATCGTATACGATTCTTACATCTCCCCAACCTAGGATGACTACATTAAGGGTCACCTCTACTATATGTCTGAGTTGTTACCATTGTTGTTAAGGCAAACGATTTTTTTAAGCACACAGACCAGACTTGTTGGACGATGATTTTGTATTTAAGAAAGCTCGTCTATACCTCAATAGGATACACAAATAGGGGATTGCAGTGTTTTCATTTGTAAATATATTGAGTACATGTCCATGCAACGCAAGTTTGATTTTAGGTTATCTATTGTCATTATTTAAGGAAGAAAATGGCGCTTAGTCCGTGGGCAAATTATCTGTGGTAGATTATGTAGTGTTATTTGTTTGTATATATAGTGCAGTAATTTTATATGATGTCTATAATTGGCAGTTGTAAATTTATATAATGTAAATTTGGTTTCTAATTTTTGGATAAAATTGCATATGAAATTAAATATCAATGTCCTCTTATAGTTACAATACCAATGCATGTTAGGATCATTGCAAATAAACATATACAAATAAATTAATAAATAAATTAGACACATACAAATAAATTAAATACATACAAATTAATTAACAAATAAATTAAACACATACAAATAAATTGATTAATTAATTATTTACTTTTAAATTCAAGTATATATGCATTCTTTAATTCTTTTGCATTTGCACTTATATGTATATATGATTTTTTTTTTAAAGCGGCTTTATTTATATTTTCTACAATTTTGTTTTTAAATTTTCTATTTGTGGATATACAAGTTTAGTCTACTTTCAATTTTCACAAATATATAAGTTTACTGACTTGGAATACAAGTCAGGATTTGAAATTTATATTATAAGAAGAACAAAACATACACTCTACGTCAACTCAACTCCAATAACATTGCCAAACACATATCTAATAACACAACCAAATACATAAATTTATTGCAGAATACAAATATTCAAATACAAAACCTATAACATATTCAAATACAAATCGATAAACATACACCTAATTTTATTGCAATAACACTGGGTTCTTATAAGTTTGATGGTTATGTACATATTGTATACAACAATAAAATTTTCATCTTGCTATCTCTTTGCTAATGGATGGTCTCTTTTATGTCCTACGTTATTATGATTCCGAGCACTAAATAGGTAGCAAAATAATTGAAGAATGTAGCTCATTGGAAACAACCCAGTCTGATTGATGACCAACAAGGTGAATAGGATCTCCATAGGCCAAAAGAAACATCTCGATACTATAATATTATAGCAAAGGGCATGATACTGGAACCTAACATACTTGCATGTCGTACCATGTACATATCTTCATTCAAAGGTTCACGATCCCATCTTTTTCTCTATCATTTACCTAGAAATCATATCGATCGATAGGATAAATTGACATGTTTCTTGTCACTTGTATCCATTTATTAATTTTTTTTTTAAGCCCACTTATCAATTGTGTTTCCACATCTTAAGCTTCAATTCTTCTATCATAGAACCATCTTTCTAATAAACTTTTCAAGTATTTGACTAATAAGGTTATGGAAAGGCTAAGCTCGTGTAATAAGATTGCATTTAAATAGTTTACAATGTTAGTGGTCATAATATTATACCTCCTACTAGTAAAATGAACTCGAGCCCATCTGTGACATCTAACCTCCTCCCTAGATATTTGGTTGCTTCAAAACTAATGTGCATTAGCCTTGAAAATTAGTTGTTGAAGTCACTAACACGACACCCATTCGCAATTACAAAGTAAGCTATCATAAACTTGTCAACTTCATTTTTTTCATTATCTTGAACTTTAAAATAATGTTACCTGCCACATAATATACGCAAACCATATGTGTCGCCTTAGGAAAAATAGCTAGTATAACTTTCTTAATTTTTACATCTTTATCAGAAATAAAAACTGAGTCTTATTGTAACACCCTTATACCCAGAGATGTTACCGGCAGGTAACGGATTCCACCATCACCCTAAGCCTCTCACAACCTATCTAATGCATATACAAAATATAAATCTATGATTACATTATTAGACATAATGCATAATTCACATATAGGCGATAAGCCCAATTATGGAATAAATAAAATTTTCTATGAATTATGACAAGTTATATTGAAAAGTACATTATACATTCAAATTTACAACTTTAAAACATTTAATCATGCAGAACTCTCGATGCATGATGAACCCATAAACCTTAATGACTACAGTGCGTACTCTTTGTTCTCTGTCTGTATCCGAACCATACTGAATCGTTTTCCTTTTCTTTCTAAATATATGTTCATCTTTGTCTTTCCTGCAACACTGAAAGGTTAGGAAAGGTAAGTACTAAGGACCCAGTAAGTGGATATTTTTATTTTTAAAATGTTATTTATGCAAAATATTTAATTTATAAATATTTTAGAAAAATCTATTGAAATTAATATTTTATCGTATATTTGAAAAATATGATTTAGAAGAAATATTTGAGTTATACATGATTTGAAATTGAAATTGAAATGAATGAATCGATACCAAGGCTTAAAGTGTCGATACATTGCAAATTAGAGCTTATGTCAGGATTCTGTACACTTTGGGTTAGTTAAATAAATAATAGAGTTAGAACTTTAGAATTTAGAACCCAAGATTATTAAAGTAATAAATATATAGTTTTATTGGGTATAAGTGTAATTTGATTGCTATTTTATTTAAATTGCTATTAATGTTTAGATAAAGTTAGAAAAGTTTATGAAGTAGCGTATATTTTGAAGGACCGAATGGGCGTTGCAGAGTTAAAACAGACATTCCATAAAGAATACTTATAATTTCATTGGACAATAAGTTTGTTGAAAATGTTATTTTCAATTTCATGATAATTAAATGAATAAGCATGGTGTCTTATTCCATATAGTGTAATAATGAGATGTGAAATTATTTACTATTGTTTATGTAGTAGACTAGTCTGAATCCTTATTGTTTAATTGAGATGATATGTTGATTTGATTAAGTTTGATTCTCGGCAAAATAGGACTAGTTTCGATTATGTGTAGGCCGAGTTTGTGTGAAGAAAATTGGGAGTGTTAACTGCTTTGTTCCATAATCATTTTTCTAAGATATAATGTCGTCTTACTGTAAACCTAGAGATGATGAAATAATGTTAGATGTGAGGTTAAGCCTAATGTTAGTTAGATTGCTAATAAAAAAAAATGAGAGGTAATAATAATGCAGTTAGTTAAGACATAAGACAATGTTAGATAGGTAGTAGAACTTAAGAGAAATTTCTTTTCATTTAGATTACTGGATAAATCAAGATCTAGTTTTAAAGCTGAAATGAGATTTTGAGGATTTCTTTTGTAGTTTGTTATAATTAATTATAGTATGTAATTTTCCTTAGAAGGTATCTCTTTTGTATTTGGTTATAGTTTTTTTAAATTGGAGAAGCATTGAGTGTGAAGTCATATTGTGATATTAATCATATGAATTGCAAAGTGTAAAGTTTGAATTTTTATTAACTATTAACTTCAATTGGTTGGATAATTTCTGGTCCTTTATAAGTGGCCCTATTTGGAAGAAAATAGTATTTCATAACGTAATATAGTGACTGAGAAGTTGGGATAATTAAGTTGTTAATTAGAGGAATTCAAGTAGGGTTAAGAATATATGTGCCCCAAATTTATGATTAGTGGCATGAGTTTAATGGAGAATTTTTAGTGGAGACAGATAGTTGAATATGATAGAAGAATATTGGTAAGTTGAGATAAGTTTTTAATTTTAAGAGTTAGAAATGCAGACTTGCAATTTATGCCATTGATACTCTACTATAAAGATAACAAGGTATGAAAAATTATTAGATAATGTTTGATTTATTTTAAGTATAAAGTGCAAAAAGTTGTTTGTTAGTACATTTTTACTAGAAAGTTTTATAGAGAATGTTGGGATGTTTTTCTTGTAGACATATTGGAATTGTTTGAGTTCGTACTTTTTTACTTCAGGTGTAAGAAGTAAGGGCATATGATTAAAGAATGTCTAACTAGAAGAGTGGGTAGTAAAAAT
Organism: Cedrela odorata; assembly: GCA_035584115.1. Classification (NCBI taxonomy): domain Eukaryota; kingdom Viridiplantae; phylum Streptophyta; class Magnoliopsida; order Sapindales; family Meliaceae; genus Cedrela; species Cedrela odorata. The sequence goes on from JAXCLQ010003525.1 coordinate 28,116, forward strand.
AGCACAGGAGAAAATTAGAATAAAAGGCAAAAGGTAAAATGATGAGTTTATGCTCTAACCAAGTAAGATGCATAGACGTCTAATGAACTAGCAACATGTATTGCTGTTCTTTTAACTAAAAAGTTAAAGTAATTAATTCTAAGACTACATATTCATTTGTGGCTTGTACTTTTGTTTGATTTTCTGATTAAATATGTTATGTGTATTGCTACTTCTATGGGTAAAATATAGTTATAAACTATGTTTACAAAGATTGAGAGAATAGTTTTGAAGATAAGAATATTATAGTTGATTTATCACCATTGGAAATGCATGATTTTGATATTATCTTGGGAACGGATTGATTGGCCACCTATCATGCGGTAGTGAATTGTTTTACTAAGATAATAGTGGTTAATATTCTGAACCAATCAGATTTAATTTTAGTGGGAGACAATTTGTAATAGGTCAAGGGTTGCTCAATGTGATTAAGGCCACAAAGTTACTAGGAAAAAGGAGTGTGTAAGGTTCTTAACTTATATGATTATCGGAAAGTGAATCAAGCCTCAATAAAGGATAAACATTTTATCGTAAATAGGATGGTAAGAATGATGGGATCATAGAAGAAGTTGACTAGGGATGTTGCTCGGAATAATGGTGCTATAAGAAATTGTTATTTGATTTGTTCTTTTTAGAAGAATATGATAAAAAAAATGTCTTTTAAGAATATTAATATATATCTTAAGTGAGAAGTGAGATCTTAGAATAAAGATTTTCTTTAGCTAGTAGGAGACCCAAATGGAAATAGAATAAGTGAACAAATTCAAGTAAAAATATATAAATGGACTAAGTAAGATGTTAAGGATTGTAATTGGGTCATGAAAGGCATTTCTCCTTTCTCAAACATTTTTTTTGGTAATTATTCATTATGAATAAAATGTTACGGAAATATTTAAATTTTTTATTTTAAGTTTAGGTTAGAATTAGAAAGAGAGTTTATGATCTTTGTGAAATAAATTATATTAGACTATATTATTAAGTAAATTTTGATTTAAGAATATTTATGAGTTTAGTTTATGATTAAGAATAAAACCCAAATCTTATTTATTCTTATAAGAAACAATAAGAAATAAGAATTTTATTTTACAAGATTTATAAGAATTAATTACAAAGAATTTTAATTTATTGATCGAGAGTGGAGCCTAGACTGTAAATATGTGAGGTCAATGTAGAACTTTATTTTAAGTTCTTTTATAAGGTGATTGGAGAAGTATTATGAAAAAGAAATTTAAGATCATAAAAGTAATAAAATTTTATTTTTGGATAAAAGCCAATGGTGTTTAAGAAATATGACAATTTTTTTTACGATGTGAAATTAATGTTTTAAATTAGATTAAATTTACAGAGATTTTAAACATTTGCTAACAGGTTATACATAAAGAGGAATACATAATTTCCTAAGTTATGAATTTATAATCATCTATTTTATTCAATAAATTTTCAATGATTAAGGAGTACGATTAGGAAATTCCATAAGTATAAGATATGTTTATCTCCATGATACTTGAGAGATAAAATTTATAGTTGAAAATAATAATGATAATAATAAAGTAAGGAAAAAAAATTTAAATTAAAAAAATTAAATTTTAAATTTTAAAAAAATTATGAAGAAAGAATAACTGGTGAGTTATTTATGAAATTTCAATTGAGAATTATTTGTATCAAATGTATATTAAGCAGAATATTTTAATATGTGTAATAATATTGAATTTTATATGCAACGATTTATGATAGTTAACTTGATATGATTAATGGGGTTTATAATTGAAAGAATATTAATTATATGAATAAGATGATTTATAAAAGAATTATTCAAGGTGAATAGAAGAAAGATTTGATTACTAAGCATAACTCAAATTTTATTTTATTGAATCTTTTATATTAATGAAGTTATTTTAATGAGATTAAAAAGACATGTAAGTTGGTATTGTATTCGCTCAAGGTATTAAAATTCAGTTTTGTTTGGTGATTAAGATATTATTGAATGTACATGTCCGTAGCTAAAATTTAAAAATATTTAGAGCAAGTGAAAGATACTTAAAATCAATACTAGTATGATTTTATATGTAGTATATAAATCTATTAGTTTGTAACTGATTTTAAAGTCTATATGGTAGAATTCTGGGTATTATAAGAAATATATTATCTAAGTATTTAATCTTTAAGGTTTAATATTTTATACATGCGTTATTTTAGAACATGGAATGGATTGAAAACAATAATATCAACAAATAATTTGGGTGATTTGGTTTAATAATTTCATTGAGAAAAGTTATTATTGGATGTTTCTAAGTTAAATAATAATTTTGTTACAGTAAGTATTATAGGCTAGATTTGAATTGAAATTATACAATTCTTAATTGATATGAATGAGATGGTTAGAAGTTTATCTTAAGAATATCAAAAATACTATATTATAACATACCATTTAAGAATTAAGATTTGTGTCTACAAGGAATTTTGCTTATAATATTATGAAAATTTAAGTATGAAATTATACTTTCTATAAATAAATATTGGCTAAGATAATGACGTATAACAATTCTTAATGTAGGAATTGGACCATAACTGTATTTAATGGTTTATAACTATTGAAATTTTTTGCATAAATAATATATATTACTCAATATATTAGTAAACATGTTTTGACATTATGATGGGACAATGATTGGATATTAAGAGATCATGGCTATTAGAATAAAGTTGAATTATATTATAAAGACAGTGTCTCTGGTGTTTTAGATTTATATTATAGATATATATACAACATACATGTTGTATATTATATTGACCTTAGTCAATTCATAATACATAGAATTTTATGGAAGTTATTTATAAGTTTTGTTGTATTGTAAAATAAAGAATAGTGATGTTACATTTTAGAATAAGGGATGATCATAGTAAAATTTAAGCATCGAGATCATGTAGACTTTAAGCTTAAATATGATGATTGGACTACAAGTCAATAAGATATATGATTTAATTTTATACGATTTTTAGAACTTGTTATTGGAGTCACTTAGTGTAAGTATAATTTAGTAAGAATGATATTCGCTACTACCATTAATGAATGTGTATTAGAAGAATAGGCTTATTAATTATGTATTAATTTGACTCAGTTACCATACGTTTCAACTAGTAGTGGTAATTCCAATGAGTTTAATTACTTGCAATGTAGTGATTTCATAAAATGATCATTATAGATAAATACAAAGAGTACTAGTTGAGTTATACATAATGAATAAGACACTTACTAAATTTCGAGGAGGAAATTTTTGTAAGGAGGGGAGAATTATAACACTTGTAATTTTAAAAATTTGAAACAGTAACATCCACAGTATTTAAGAAATTTAATCAAATAATTTAATATTATTTAGTTAAATTAAAATTTCATGTAATTTAGAATTTTTAGGTAAATTCTAAAAATTTATTTAGGTCCAAAATTAATTTTATAAAATTGGGTTATAAATGGATTTGGATTAAAGAAATAGTGCTTGGATTAATTTTGGACTTAATTGTAAAGATTCTAAAATATTAAAGGTTATTTTAGAATTTTTTAAAAGGACTATAATGAAAATTTTTCAAAGTTTTAAATTATTTTTAAAATTTTAAAATGAATAGGAGTCTAAATGATATTTTACACACCAAAATAAAGCAAAATTGCCCTCTTCCCATGTGCATTCTTTTCCTTTTCCAGTGGCATTCGTCTTCTTCTTTTTCAATAAAACAGAAGCTTGGTCTTTTCTCCTCTCTCTCAAATTTCGGCCAAATTACTTCTAATTCAATTAATTTTTTCTCAAATTCTACTTACCCGTAAGCATTATAACTCATTAGAAACTTAAATTTTTTATTTTTAGTATGAATTGAAATTAAAGTGTGTATTTATTCAAGAAAATTTTACTTAATTTTACTTAATTTTACATAGAAAATATTAAATTGTATTGAGTTAGAGTAGAAAATATAGTATTAAGTTGATTTGCTCTCGAATAAACAGTATTTTTTGAATGTGCTACAGTAACTATTTATACAGTATTTTTAATCTGTACAGTATTTGTTTGCACAGTAAATTCGATATAAACAGATTAGTTATAGTAACTTTTGTATGAACAGTAATTTTACTACAGTATCTAAATCAAGACCGTATTTTTTTTTTTATGTAAAAAAATATGTAAATTTAGGGTAATAAAAAAAATAAAAATTATAATAAATTAACCACAGTAATTTATTATGAAAAATTGAGTAAATGACTTTAGTTAGTTAAATTTAGTGATATGGAAAAAATTAAGAAATTTTAGACACTAATTTCCCGAATATCGTATTTAAAACATTTATATTTATTAATTGAATAGTAGAAGATATGATTTATATATTTGTGTTATTAGGCTATAAGAATTTGAAAAAAAAATCAAGTTAGATGGGAGGATCATTAGTGGGAGTGGTTACCCTCCCGTTGTAGTAAATAAATCGTGCATTCATTTTACTACTTTTGAAATAATATGATATTCTAATTCTTCTAATTGAATAGTAGAAGATATGATTTATATATCTGAGCATGTGTTTGAAAATAATATGAAAATTGAGAATTTTAAATGTTTTATAAGCTGATATCAAATTCATAAAATGATTATTGAAAATGATGTCGATGTATGAATATTTATGAATGAAAATAATTTTATGGCTCTAGTCATTAGTTAATGTTTATTCTGATTTGGCTGGGTCTTGTGAGTTATTCAGAATTCTATTTAACGTGCTACGCACGTTTTTATTATGTTTGAAATGGAAAGATTGTCCGCTTTAAGCGGAATACATAATCACGTTCTAAATTTGGGTCATTATAGGTGCAGGTAACACTAACTAAATGAGTTATTCTGAAAATATTTGTACTATGAATTTGTTTTTGTATAATTAAAAAGTTTGAAAATGTATTGATTTGTTTGAGTATTTATATTATTTACAGCATCGACATGTGCAAACTTGCATGGTTTACTTACTGAGTTTATATCTCACTCTTTATTATAAAATTTTATTTTTCAGAGAATAGTACGTAGAAGTAACAAAGGACGTGTACAAGGTTAGTTAAGTATAGATGAAAATATTTGTTATATGTGTAATTAATAGAGTAATTATAAGTTTGAGAACTAGTTATATAGATAACTCTTTGTACGTGTAAGGAATTTAGAAATTATAGACATTTAAGAATCATGTAATAGTAATACTCTTTGTATAAAATGATGTAGTATTATGTAATAATGATTAATTGAATAAGTATAAGAATAGAGTGTTACACTTACACCTCTCCAATTACTCCTCGTAATTTCTACATAAATCATACCCATGAATCAAAAAACCAATAAAAAAATTTAATCATTTATGTCTTTGCAAATTGTCACAAACAAGATTCTATGATATTGTCCTTTAAAAAAAGTCTCATCAACTACTATAACTTCCAAGGGCAATGAAAAATTATATAAAATGGTTATCATCGTTTTTTTGTATATGTGTGATAGTGTCATTATTGCAACATTCTAAAACATGACAATATAGGGGCAATAAGTTGTAAGAAGTAGTTGGGTAGCCAAAAAGCAACATTAATGCAATTTCTTTAGCACATCATGCTTTCGCATACGATCGTAACTATGGAACCCAACCCAAATTTAAACTTTATAAGGTATAATAGTAAATTGATTATTGGTGTGTTAATTTAAGCGTAAAGTAAATAGAAATAAGATCAGAGGTATTTTGCTAATTTGTATATAGTTACTGTAGCAATGTCGAAATTGATGATAGTTAATACTAGATGAAAGCTTGTAATGTCTAGGTTATAATGCCGCAAACGGCACTCAAAGTGAATAAGTATGGAGAGAGTTATGGCTCTTTACGTCAAATGTGTAAAAAACGGAGTCAATTTCCAAAGTAGCTTACTTGTAAAAGCATAGTTTTCCATACACTTTGAGAGCGAAAGAAAGTTCATGATTTGTAGAATCCAACGATGAAAACTACACTCAATTTGGGTAAGGAATGAAGAAGTTATGATATTTTTCGTAAAATTCTCGCAAATGAATCGGGGGTGAAAAATAGAGTCTACTACGATGACGAATAGTGAAACGTAGGTCGAGGCACGAAACGAGACGAGAAATAACAAATTTTACCATAAAATAATAATTTGTGCAGAATGATAATTTTGCCCTTGATAGATATAAATAGATTGGTAGGGTGCATTTGCATTTGGAGAATAGGGAAAATAGAGAAATAAAGAGAAGGAAGAAAAGAGGGATTAGAGAGAGAAAATAGTATTGTTCATGACTTTGCGCACACACGTCAGATTGATGCACCGTTTACGCCATTGGACTTGTGTTGACAAGACGAATTAGATTCCGATCTAAGACTGTCAAAATAGTAGCCGGAACAGTGTCGTAACAATGTCCGAAATTCTATTGTAGCTTTGTCAAAAGTTTAATTTTTTCGCAATTCAGCATCAAAAATCAGAATTTTCACCTCGTTAAGATCGGATAAACTCTTGGTGAGTAGTTTCTCACTTAAAAATATAATTTATCATGAATTTAAGAGGGTAAATTGGATAGGGTTTACAATTGGGTAATTTTTGGTGGTTTTTTGTTTGAAAGTTATGTTTAAAATGATGTGATGTATAGATTGTAGTAAGAATTTATTGAAATGAATGGTTGTAACATTGGTTATTGTCAAATTAAAAGTTTGGGGGAAATTTTGGTTTATGAACACTTGGTACGCCAAGTGTTCGACGAAATGCCTAAGTAGTCGTAAGTGTTAACATATTCTGAAATCAATGATTATGTATGTTGCTATGAATAATGCAATGTATAATGTGACAAATGAATTATGAAATTATCTAAATCCTAGGTAGGCATGTTAGTCGCATACCAAGTATTTGATCAAATGTCTAGATAACGTGTTGATTGATGAATTTATAATGTGTGACACACGTGTGAGCGGACATGAGTTGTGAACTTTGTATAACGAGGATAGTTGACGCGTAAGGGTTCATAATAAAGATAGGGTGCGTGAGGGTCCTCTCAATGCGACAACCCAATACCAGCCATGCTTGATGCATATTCTTACGGGCTACGGCCTTAGAGAGAATAATGTGTTGAGTATCTATTCTTGCGGGCTGAGACCTTAGAGAGAATAGGGAATTGAGTGCCTATTCTTGCAGGTGATGACCTTAGAGAGAATGGGAGTTTTCAAAGACCCAATATCGGTCATACTTTGTTTCCTATTCGTGAGGGCGACAGCCCAACAGTTGATGAGGATATCGCAGTCCTATTATTGCGAGCTATGGCTTTAGAGAGAATGGGGTAATGAAGATCTATTTTTGAGGAAGATAGTCTAACAGTTGAGAACCAGGATTGTTTGCTATGTTATGTAACGTTGTACTATGATTATATAGTTGGGATATATTTTAGTTACATTGTTGAGATATTTTGGAGTATAGGTCAAGAGACCTACTCACTAAGCTTATTAGCTCACTACTCTACAGTTCCTAGTTTTGCAGGTCTGTCCCAGCTACCAGACTCCTCTGCAACATCGCAGCAGTAGCTTGCGGTATATCTAGACTTTTTGCGAAATTGTCGTATTTTGCATACCCATTATATAGTGTCATTATTTTGGGCATGGGGTATTTTTGTTTTTGAGGTATAACCATGGAGCAGTTATACATTATGATGTAATTATTATTTTTTTTTTGTATTGTTAACATACTATATATATATATATATAATTATCTCACTTCCTTTTATTTTCAAACATTATAAAATGTTAGACTATGTTTAGCAAAGTTATCTCTTTTCTATTCAATTTGCATAATCCATTATAAATTAAATGTTTTATACTTGAAACATGTCATTGTTCATAAGATTGTGAAGCCACGGATGGACAATGCATTGCATGGTTGTTGAGGTGCTCTCAACATACGAGGGTAAAACCTCATTGTCAAAATGACGGTATTACTAGGTGACATGACATGAACTAGTTAAGCATGTAGTAGTCTAACCATCTCGCAGCGCCTCTCGTAAGGTAGGGCCCGCCTTTCAGAGGGGTGGTCGTTACAGTAACATACCGTATTCACTCTGAATGTCATCTTGAATATTTTTATGTATGCATACTCAATTACAAACTGCAAATTTATCTTTAATCAATTCGCTAATTAACTTAGAGTTTGCTTAAGGATGTCCTTCCGATAGTTGATCAAACATAAATATGTGCTACTTGTCAAGAAAAATAAAAATAAAGAGTGAACACTGCTTTCCTTGACGATTTTCATCGAGGGAAGTATGGAAATCATCAAAGAAAAAATGGAAATCATCGAGGGACGAATGAAAATTGTCAATTGAAGTATGTTAATTGTAGAGGGAAGTATGTTAATTATCAAGGAAGGTATGAAACTCATCGAGTAAGGTATAGAAATCATCATGGAAGATATGAAAATCGTTGAGGGTATGTATGAAAATCGATTTGTGAGCAACAATAATCATCGAGGGCAATACTATTTACTTTCTTTCTCAATCTAGAATTTCTAAAAATTATTAATATCACACCTTCAAACACATCTCACATAGAATATATACTTAAAAGTTAGCCTAAACACATTTCTAAACCTTTTACATCCATAACTAAACTTAAATCAAAATAAAATTTACAACATAAATCATATCTATTATACTTGAGTTAAAAATTTTACTTGTTATCAAAATGTAGTTTCGTCGATTTTATTTTAAATTCGCTTAAACAAGTATCGATTATCATGATAGCAACATTGTAAATGTATAAAGTTAGCCGTTGATGGCTCTGATTAGATTAACCTTTTAGTTTAATTAACTATTTAAAAAAAAGAATGAAACCAAATTTGAGGTATATAAATCAAGAATCAAAGGTATTTTTGTTCAAATACTTATAATTGATCATAAATATAAAACATTTGGAAGTTAGACCACAAATGCAAATGAGAAATATTTCTTGGCTATAATGGTAAAACACCCAAAGTGGCACATTTTGATGGTCGATACCTAAAATTCATTCAACGTGCTTTCGTTCGAAAATCTATTTTATTGGTGAATTTGATAAAAAAGAAAACAATAACAATGTGATTATTTACATAAATAGACCACAAAATGTGATCATTTTACGAAAATTTCACTAAATAAAAGTAAACAGCGTCTGATCTGCAGCATTGCAACAAACATTTTTTTTTTTTTTTTAATAATCTTTTCATTTGTTGGGTTTGGGAATTTGGAGGTGTCAAAGGTGTTGAACAACTCAAAATCAAAATTGACATTGATGTTGTAATAGATTAATTAATATATTTAGAAGGCAAGGGAAGGGAAAGTCTGGACAGGGAGAAGGGATCCCTGAAAAAGGGGAAGGAACAACAACAACGTCGAATTAGTTAAACCAAGAAAGAAACATAATCTCACACCATCGTCACCATCACCAGTCCCTTAGATCTAGGCCTTTTTCTTTTTCTTTTTCCTTTTCTTTTTCTTTTTAGACCCATAAGATTTTCATTTTTATGCGTAAAATCGTGATGATATAGGATTATTTATTTATTTATTTATTGTGTTTTGGATGGAGAGGAAGAATAGTAGGAATGGTTATTCAAATTCATATTCAAATGGGTATCATGATGATTTCGATCAAACGGAGAAGAAGAATCATATTCAGCATCCCGTTTCTAAGTTTGACACTCTCGCTGGCATCGCCATCAAGTATGGAGTCGAGGTAAATTTTCTCTCTTTTTCTCTTTTTTTAATATTATATTCATCATTTTTTTTTTTTTTTGGTTATAAATAATTTCATAAATGTGACAATTTGGGATTTTTTTTTCTTTTGTATGTTGAATTTTTTATTTGCATATTTTTATTGTTATCTGATCAATTTATATGTATAGAATTTATGATTGCAATTGCGGATTTTGAAGAGAAAATTTTGTCAGTCCTAATATTAACAGAATTAAAATCAATTATTTATATTTCAGGATGTATGATTTTGGAATAGACTTGTATATATTACTTGCACGCGTTTTTCAATTTGATTCAGTTAAATTATTATATGAAACTTAAGAACTTAGTGGTTTTGCTTTGCTTTTGCACGGAATTGTTGTCTGATGATTGAGCTCTAGAGTGCAAATCTGTATGAATGTATTAAGAGAATTATTTATCTTTGTTTCTATTCAGGTAGCTGATATTAGGAAGCTGAATGGGTTGTCTACTGATCTTCAAATGTTTGCTCTGAAGACGCTTCAGATTCCTCTGCCTGGGAAGCATCCTCCATCACCTTGTTTGTCAAATGGTTCTGAAACTAAAGGGTATTTGCGTGTTCTTTTAGCTCTTAAATTATAGCTTATACAAAAAAATCATTAACTTCATTTGGATGTCTCTGTTATGATGTTGTTGAAATAGATGGCTCGATATTATGTAGAATCTGGCCATCAGTGTTGTATTGCCCCTTCCCAAGTACTGTTTCTTTTTTTTAAAAAAAAAAATTAACTTTTTCTCTTGTAGGCTTTAAAACTTTAGGAAAATGAATGGGATTTCATAGTTGTTGGAAGCTTCAAAAATATGATAATAATGATATCCTATATCATACTTATTTTTCAGCAAAATAAGCTGCTTTTTATTTCAGTTAATAAAATGCTTGTCTTTGATATTATATTTTCTGCGAAAATATGACTGCAACTATGCTTGCCTCAATTATTTTTTTTCCCTTTTGGCTGAACATATGGCTTGCATGGGGCTATCTCATGCTCCCACTACATATTCAAGAAGTTGGAAGTGGGTACCATAGCCGATCAGATCTCGTGTTATGAAAGAAGTTTTGAGATCAATGTTTGGAAGTTAAGCAGCTAATGATAGGTTCTGAGGATCAGGACAGGTTGAAGAAATGCTATGGCACCAAGAGTGCTGCAGCTCTGGTGATGTTTCTAAACATGGAAGATGGCGGTAGAGGAAGGGAAACTGCAATGGTGATTTGGAGTGTTATCTTTGATGTTAGAGGAAATGGTATATGTGATTGATTCTGAGGGGTTGTGTTAATGGTGGCAGGGTGATGAGCGATCGTTGTGAAGTGGTGATGATGAAACTGTAGATGAAAACAGTTAGGGTGCCACTGCGGTAGTGAGGTTGATGTTATGGTCTGGACTGCAGAGGTGCATTATATGTTATGTTACACTTAAATGGACGATTAAGAAATCACTTCCTGCACGTTTTCTTCATTACTTTCCTATACTTTGAGAAAGATTGCACATGCATTGTTAGTTCTTATGAGTCGTATCCGTCAGGTGTATCTTTTTCAAATAGTATCATTTAAAGTATAATCCATCAAATATTTGATAGTTATGAATTTAATTGATGCTTGGATTCTATTCATTATGTGTGACAAATCATATTTTGCAAAAAAGCATAACCAGACTACACTTAGTAGCATGCTAATTTAAGTAATAAATTTACTTTTGAGATCTCTTCTATTGATTTTTGTCTTAGGACTCAATGTGGTTGGCGACTAAAACTTTTTGCAGGCATACCAATTATGAACAGGGCCCACTTTGCCACGTTCAATGTAATTTATTTGATTCATTCGAGTCTCTCGTGACGAGGTCAACCCCAAAATGCAAGGTCTCGCCAGCAATGAGCTCCTTGCGAGGTTACTATGGACTCGAGCCAACGGTTCGAAGGCCCGCATCTGAAGGTTTTGAAATGGCAGTCTACAGGAAAAAAGAAGCGCCACATTTAGAAGATGGTTCATTGCTTGAGCCTTCCCCCGCCCATCGGAAATCAAGAAGCTTAGCCAATGTTACACTGGCCGAGAATGGTGAACTGGCAGATTTTAGAGAAAGAGAATCTGATAAATGGAGTGATAAATTGGTCAGGAGGCGCCAAAAATCTGAAGCTGACTTTAATTATCCCCGCGCACCAGACTTGCTGTTGAAGGAGGATGACAGTCATTCAGGTGGCTTTCCAGCAGCAATAACGGTAAAGGGCTTGGCCCTGAGACCCAAAGCAGCAGCAGCAAGTCGAATGGATTCGGAAGGGTGTGGGTATAATCCTGTACCATTAGTTTTGGGGAATTCCCTTCTGAATGATCGACTCTCTGGTGTAAGGAAGTCATCAAGCACATCATGTTTGCAGGATCAGGAATCAGCTATCTGGTCTGCTTCAAAATGGAGCTTGAAGCCTGATTTGCAGGCTCTTTCATCTGCCACCATCACAAAACCAATCTTTGCTGGATTGCCAAAGCCAATATCTGGTAGGAAAAACAAAGCTGGTTAAGTTATTGCTCTTAATTTTAATATACTTGATAATTTTGAACTTTTTTTTGTCAGGCATTAATTTATTTTATAGCTGGGGTGGGGGTAAATAGAAATAGCAGAGGGAAATAATACAATAGTAGGTCACTTAGTTTTTATATAAATGTAACATTGTATGTTTATAGTTCTCTTTCGCATTATCCAATTTATTTATTTATTTATTTATTTATTTATTATTTTTATTATTATTATTATTGGTTATATTAATATTTTGAATTCAAATTGATAACCGGTGGTTTTGCAAAATTTAGAGCGTGTATATGTTGTTACTTTCTGGTTCTAGATTGAATCCATTTAATTTACTATAAAATTGCTTGAGGTTCACAGTTTTAAGGTTTGCTTCTTTCTAGTCAACTTATACATTTAACATAACATTTCATACTAACTGATTGTTTGTTAAAGATGCCAGCCTGAAAATTTTGGTTGTCTTTATATTCTGGGTGGTTCTGAACAGAAATTCTACAGGCATCCTTTTATTTTACTGTCAAAAGTATATTTACAATTTCTGAGTCAGTGCTCGACAAGTATATCGACTAATTTGGCTTTACAATCGCAAGGACTACTCTACAAGGTAAACTAACCTAGAATTCCAGGAGCTACAAATAAGAACAGAACAGAACAAAACTGAGAATAAAAACAATTTTAAACAGAATATTTTTGTCAATCAAAATAATATTTGTTTAAAGGAAGGGAAAGAAAACACGTACACTTAAAATCCTCTCCCCTTATTCATACTCCCAAGATCCCTTCCCACGACTACAGCTAGGGCTTGGGCACGTTTGCATTCGCACAAACAAAATTTGAGGCTAAGAATCCACGCTTCCAGATAAAACCTTTCTTCTCGACTTTGCTTCATTCACCTTGAAGAGCACATATCATTAATTTGAATTTCACCACGTTTTTTATTTAGTCAATGAGGCTATATATATGTACCTCTATCAACCAAACCAGTTGGTTTTGCACATCATTAATCAGGAACCTTGGAAGTTTACAGATTACCTAATGAACATCTGTTTTCCAGTATGAAAACAACCTTGATTCCATAAACCTCAGACCAAATTACTACTTTCAGCCACTTAACAACCCCTCCAATGGCATGGCCTGAGTTCGCAACAGATTCCAAAATCAAAATAAGTTTGACTGTGTAGATGATCAGAGTCGTAAGTCAAAGAAAGGATGAAGACTTGACGGTGTAGATGTTCACAGTCAAAAGGAAATGATGGGGGACAAAGTTATATCGTTCATAAAATAATCCCATCGGATCCTAAGGGTGCTTTTCAAAATTCACCTTATTACACGATTCTAATTTATCAAAAATTTAAGGAATCCATAATATTCATACTTCTTGAACTCGATCCAAACTCAAAACAAAAATCCAAACTCATATGTAACTCAGAATAAATGATGATGCAATCCAAGGTTAATAATTTAAAACATAAAAAAGTTAACCATACCAAGCCAATTTAACCAGATTTTGAAATCAAGCTTAAAATATGAAATGCCAATAGAATTTGTGAAAACTGAGAATTTTAGCGGCCAAAAGAAAAGAATGGAATCAAGGATTTCCACAAAACAAATGAAGTTATTTCATTACAAATTGAAGAAAAAATTATTCACAGAAATGAACAAATTTGAAAATATTTGGGAGCACTGCTGTTACTTTGAGACATATACTCTTGAATAGAATTTTATTGTCATAAAATGTAATGTATATAAGATCATTGCCTCAGCATAAAATTCCATGACAAGTATTTACCTCAACATTTAGTTGTAGTTTCTGTCAGGAAATTCAATCTTTATTCTTCAATGAGAAACCAAAATGAAACACCATGATCTAAGGCTTGTCATCATCTGCAGTTAGCCAAAACCTGCAACAATGTCATGTTCAGCTACCTCATAGATCTATAACTAAATTTTCAATTAATAAATGAGAGAAAAATCATACACCATGATATCACTCAGAGAAACATTTTCTATTTTCCCCTCCTAATATGCTTCAACCACTTGAAAATAAAGAAGCAATTTGAAAAGGGAAGGAAAGAATCTCCCCTGCAACCACTTCCTTGATCATTTGTGTTTAAAGAAGACTTTTTTTTCTTTTTTGGTTAGGACAAAAAAAATGAAAAGCTCAGGAAAGATAGGAGATTCCAAGTGAAATATAAAAACTCAAACGAAAGAACAAGAAACAAAACAAGCAAGACCAAACAGATTAATCATTTACTTCACTTTTAAGAGAGAAGTAACATGGCAAGCAAGACCAAATGGATTAATCATTCACAACATATGAGGAAGGATAATATTTTGTATTCACTTTTCAACAAACTAAGTTATGCAACTGGGGGGTATCCAAATTATCAATAACTCATCACAACCACAATTTTTCAATATATATACATATATATCTATATAAGAAGAAAAAAATCCTTCAAATTACAGTGTTTAATATAATCCCTTTCAAATTGCCAGAAAGAAAAGGAATTGTTTGCAATAAAACATAACTGTTAAAAATGCGTGAAGAAATTGGTTTATGTTATATAGCATAGTCTCCGAAGCAATGAAACTTCTTCTTTACCTCAAATTGCCATGATAGCTTATAGTATTTCTAAAATATTCAATTAACATGGATCTCATAGTACTTATGTTTTCTACATTTTCTTAAACAGCTATCCTTTTTTTCCAATTGATCTCTCAGATGTTTGCTTCCATGTCTCTCATCTAAATTCTTTGGTTCCTGGCTACTCTCCCTCTGTGAGTGTATTTACAACAGTTTTCTTCTCTCATAAATATTTGTATTTGCTGCTTCCTCTCTCACACAGAAAAAATGCTTTCTTAATTTTTCCTCTTTTTCCTTATTTCATCTATGTTTTGCACATTTCTCTCCTAATAACAAACCAGCTCTTTGATTTTAAATGCCAGAAATATCTTTTTCTTTTTGGTGTTTTTTCATACTACAACGAGATCTCCTTCTATCTTTAGCTCAAAAAGGAATTTTGATCCTCAAAGATAAATATGGTCTTCTCTGTACCCTACACAAACGAACAAACTTGTTCTATTAGAACTATTGTCTATTAATCAGAGAAAAAAGGGTGTTAGATTTCATCGAAGAATAGATCATATGTGAGGCATAAACAAAATTTTTGTCAACAAAAATCTCTTTATTAATGATTCTTAAAGAATCACATCTAATATGTCCACGGCCGATGCACCAAAGAAAAAGCAAGCATCTACAAGTTGCACAAAAGAAAGCAATTAGCCTTAAAAGCTACTATGCAAAACTATATGCAAAAATGTCTTCTATTATGAACTAAACCACTTCTGAGATACAATGTTTTTCTGCAATAAGAAGACAAAATGTTTCACATATAATCAGATCATTCAAATTGATTTAAATATGAGAGGAAAACATAAAAAGAAAAGAAAAAGCTCCAATGTGCCAATAAACCTAATAGCTAAAACTGTTCCAGGCCCGGGAAGTCTACTACAATGGAGTTCAACTTCAGGAAACATATCCAAGCTCCATTTGTTTTAATAGAAGTCTACAGAAACACTTAAAGTGAATAATATATCACACCTTAAGGGTCCACTTATCTTAAAAAATATTTGAATGTGAAGCACACAGAAAATTTCCCCGTACATGGTCTATGTGGCCAGCTGAATCATGAGAAACCACCCTTTTTTCTTTTCACTGGTCATATTTCGCTCAATTGTGTTTGACTTTACTTAAGCAGACACCATATCACATCTTTTTTACATAAACATCCTTCCTGCTTTTATTAAACAAACAGAGCCTTCTGATTAAAAAAACTATACTTGGCAGTTGGAGTTATACTAGAAGTTCAAATCTCTACTACATAAAACTAAGAGGCCTAAAAATGACAGAAGCAAAATATTTGGAGAACAAAAATTTACAGGTGAGGACATGCTTTTCCTCCTTTGCTTGACAGTAGCTGGCAGCTCAAAAACCGGATACTATTCTTAAAAGTAAAAATATGCTAGATCATACAACATATCATCCTATTCAGCCACTTGAAAAATACAGATAACTAGTACCCAACATAAAAATAAAATATAAAACAACAGCAAAAGTATTAGTAAGTAAACAGAAACATGTAAGAGAACAAATGATGATGCAATAGTATACTTGCACCTGCTTCCTCAAGGAACTAAGAGTACAATACAAACAGAAAAGGACACAATTCCATCCACAGCCAGCCGTCTATAAAACAAGCTTCCCTTCCTTGTATCTTAATGTATCTTGGGATCCTAATACGAAGGAAATAATAAATATCCTGAAAGGAGGCTGGCTTCAGAAAAAAGCAAAGTTAACTTTTAACTTCATAATTGATGCCATTTAGAGTTCATCCATACAGCTGACTAAGCAACAATCAGGTGTCACATTAGGCTCCTAGTGCATAACATAACAATGAATATGCAGTCAAAAGAATACTATATGGAAATAAAGTTCCAACTTCCAGAGCAGATCTACATTTTCAAAAGCTTAAATGTTGAAAATGCAATTTTTTCATTTTAGGGAGAAAAAAAGAAGGAAATAGCAATGAGCAACCTCTTTGAAGAAACATGATAACAAGCTCGTGTTGCATCTGGTACAACCATCAAGTTGTTAGAAACAAACTCAAATTTTCCTGCTATCAAGAGATTTCATTTAATGCAAGAAAACTATCACAATAAGGAACTAAACTTAAAGAGTAATAAATTTGGCAAGGAGATAAAAATTACAAAAACAAAGAACAATAGGATCTATATTTCAGCAAAGAAGACCACTATATTGCTGTTACTTTTTCAATACTAAGAAATAAAATTCATATAACGGTAGCAGTCTACCAATTTGCTACTATAAGACAATGAGATCCCCAACGCAGCCCACTGAATCACTCATAATCAATGAAAAATAAGAACAGAAAGGGCAAACAAGTTGTTCACATAAAACTAGGGAACATAAACATCCCACATACCCAAAATATTATGTGGATGGATTGCTTGAAAATTTCATAAAAAATATACACAAGAATAAAAACCCGTAAAGAAAAGATGAACTCTAGAAATTCAAGGAAAGTGGTAAAAGAGAAAGCAAAATCATGGTTTCCAACTAAAAGGCAGGTAGAACGTATGACACTTGGCTTCAACTGAAAGTCAAGTTTCAAGTACTAAAAGACTACCAGCCAGGGCTATTATATTTCATGAGTTTGCTGGCTATCAATATTAAAGAATTCGATAGCGGTCTTCAGTTCTGAACCCAGTGAACAGCTGAAACTTCTCGAATATTAAGTGGGGTAGGAAAGCATAGCACACCAAAGATTCAGCCCACGCAAGTTTCTCAATCTCACCAAAAGCTCAACTAATTCTTTCATTACACATTCACCATGTGAAACAGAAAAGAATGATTCTACAAAAGCTACTTTTCTACTCTTTGCTACAAATCACATCAGCTTGCTAATGTTTTCAGAATAGAATGTGAATGACCCCATTGAATGCCAAATGAAAAGAAAAGCTTATGCAGTCATACAAGTGTGAGAATGGGCATTTTCACAGTATGGTCTGGAAGTATACAACACAAAAACAAGTGAGCATAAGATGTAACAGCATCAAGGAGTTATCTAGTAACAATTTCCTTCAATTTTCTTTTCATACAATTTGGAGCGCTAGATATTAAGAGTGAGAAATAAGTAGATAGGATAGCCCTGTTGGCAAAGCAAGAGTTCTAGTTTCCATAGCATGTTCAGTTTCCTTTCAAGTCTCACCCACAAAATAGTTCTTTAAAGTCTGCACCCCAAAATAGTCTCCCAACAAGGTTAGACATTCCTAAATCCACCCCCAACTACCCAAATAACAAAAAAGTAATTTCCTTCACACTCCTGAACAACTCTCTCTCTCAATATTGCAGCCTTAACACAATTCCCACCATAATAAGAATAAAATGTGCAGAAAGAAATGTTCAGTCTCAAAATGCATTGGAAGGTAGACAGTGCATCTCCATTTTTATTTGTACTCTTGACATTAATTCTTGTTATATGATCGGTAATTAGTGCACCACAGTTGTATATATACTTCAAATATCTCATGAGTGACAATGCCATAGTAGAAATTTGGTTAAGAACAGAAAATTTTCTACAGGATTTCACCAACTAATGCATTGAATTAACCATCTTTTCTACCCTAATCTCCTATAAATGGCATCGACATTGTTAATCACTAATTCATTGACAGTACTAATGCTTCATTCGTCAACACATGAAAAACCCAAGTAGCACTATTCAGCTGTGAATGCTACAAAGAACATAAAATGGTGAGTAGGATACAGCATAATAAAGGTAAATATAGTATCACGCAATTCTTAGGTTTAGATGTGTGATGCTACAGATTCCTTGTCAATCTTATTTTTCAAAGCACATCAAGGCAAGTTGCCTGACAAAAGTTCACATGGCATCACAGCATAAGAATTCATGGGTTGATAAACATTGATTAACAAAATAGAATGCATTTATAGAAACACAGGCTCATATCAAACAAAAACATTTGTGAGATTTTCTGATGTACCAAATCCAGTTCAAAAACCATGGCCCTGAATCCCGTTAGACCTATTTTCACGGCCAGAATATGTGAGACGGATTCCTGAACTCAAATCATATTGTTAGTATATTAATCCCTTCTCCATTTCTAAGATTGGAGAATCATATAGCTCACAAGGGTTTCATCACTATCCAAATAACCCAATAGATTGAATTTGGAAGAACCAATGAAACTGCCCATTGATATGCAATGGCACCAAGCTTGTTATCAAACAAACAGAATTAAATTTCAGAAAGTATTCACACAGTCCAAACTTGAACTCCATGTACAAATCACCAAAAGAGATTGTGCTTATTGCATCAGAATTTCAATAACTGAACAAGGAGACGTCATCTTTATTACATGTAGAAATTTGACCTTCCCATTCCCCATCAATATTTTGTATCATGCATTCTTTTTATTTTTATTTTTTTAATTTTTGGTGATAGGAACAAAAATTGTATTGAACATAGAAAGATTTATCACACTGAATAAACGAAAAGAAAAAAAAAAAAGTGGATGATAAGTGCAAAAGCATCAGAGGTCAATCTGTATAACTTGAGTATGAAACAGAGAGAGGAAAAAAAAAAAAAAAAAAAAAGAAGTCAGCAAAAACTGCCAAGCTGAATTTTCAAATGAGAAAAATTAGAGCCACCAAACAAATACTTCAGATAGTAACAGTATGAAGTACTGACACCCAATCAGATTTTTGGTGGAAAACTAGTTTAATTATACAAAACTTTAAAAGGAAGTTCCATTTTTCTGCTAAATGTCAGGTTCTATACTAGACTATAAGATCTTTTATCTGCTCATTAGAGTAGGCATACAATTCCCCAAATCGGAAGACCAGAAAAAGCACAATAGATGCTACCGAATATTCAATAGAAGTGCTTGTCAGTTTTAACATCAACCAAAAAGCTAACAAGGAATTCGCAAATTAGCAAATGAAACTAATTAATAAATGGATTAATACCACAAAGAGAAGATGTAAGATATAAGGGCAAGGAACAGGCAAAGACATCAAATAACAGTTAATTTCCATGTAGCAACCATGAAGGTCACTGCTCCCTCTTCGGCTGGCTAGTAAGATTAGCAAGACCAAAAATATAGGAAAATTGTCAGTAGAATGTAGGTTAAATGCAAATCACCAAATTCAAATAAAATTACTACTACAAAAAAATGCCACTATACCTCATTATTGAGACAAGTAGTAAAACAAGCATACACTGAATAGACAAGTAGCCAAACCCACAACTAATAAATCAATAATCATCCTCAAGGTCTCAGTAGCCACTGATAAACTAATGAATTATTTGATGCGTGAAAAGGATTAATGTAGCAAGACTCAAGTTGGAAAAGAAGTACTGTTAAAATGAGTGGTGTGGTAGCCTTAACTTTCTGGCCCAGAGAACATAAGATGAATGGCATTATGATAACTAGCATCTCAACAATGCCAGTTTTTACAGCATAGGAAGTGAACCATAACGGTTCATCCTTCTTGTAAAAGTACAGCACAAGCACAACTATATGCCACTGAAATTTAAAAAAGAACCCCTGACACACTACAGAACCAATGCCAACAATGCACAAACCACATATTTCAGTGAACAGTATGGCCAACAAAGGCAACCAACTCATGCTTGCTTCTATTCTGAATAGCAACGGTAGAATACCCCTGCCCCAATATCAAGGTAGAAAAAAATTAGTATTCTGAAATTTAATTCCTTGAAAGTTCAGAGACGTATAGCCTCTACGAGAAAGCAAAATATTAAACAATTTCTCTTGACACAAAATAAGCCATATTTAGGTAAATTTCTAAAGGAGTACAAAAAAATTTTACCACCACCCTCCTCTCTCCTGAGAAATTAACCGACAGAAACTGTAAAGGTGACAAACTAAGCAATCCCCCTCTCTCCCGAGACATTAACTGACAGAAACTGTCAAGGTGAAAACTAAGCAATCCATGAGTCAGTGTTGAGAGAAACTAGTGCCTCAACCAAAAAGAAAGACATGTACCTAACAACTAACAAATTCCCAATCTCCAAGTAGACCATAAACCTTCCAATCATACAGCTTTTCTGCTCTCTTCAACCAGATGAAAAAAAAAAATGCATCCTATTATTTTACTGTAACTTATCAGCCACCTCAACCATAGCCAACAATGAGTGGAAGACTGCCAAAATGTTGGAATGGCAGATACCATAACAATGGCCTTGGGCTTCATGCAAGTAGAGAACTCACTTGGTAGTCAACCTTTAAGGCTTCAATTTTTTAGATTTTTTTTCATTTATTCATTTATTTTAGAAGTCCAAGAAGGAAACAGTTTACTGGAGCTTAGAAAACTGAAAACTATTGTTCACTTTGGCATCCTCATTCACATCCCTTATGGCTACTTTCTTTTCGATGATGAACATCCCTTATGGCTACTCATAAATAAGTGCTATGATCCACCATTATTTGATGATGAACAACTCCACATAATTGAACTTAAAATGTATAATAATCCAGTAAAAATATGAATATAACTATCCCTGGGCAAAAAAAGAGAGAGGGGAGAGAGCATAGATAGACCGACATACTTGTGCTACAATTAAGCTTTTAGCAGTGAGAATCAGGGATTTTTCATTTTCTCAATTTCTTTCAACAAAAGTTTAATTAATTGTAGTAATTTAAGGTTCCCTACTGTAAGGATTTCATTTTTCCATTTTTTTACATCCACCTATGGGACAGGTGAATGGATAGCTGGGTGGTGATGATAGATGAAAGTCTAGGGAAAATTTGCATCCTCCCATTGACAATAATGGAAAATATTAATAATGGCTGACGCTTAGATGAAAGCAAGTTCACACAGGGTTTTGAGTTACTACTTGATCTAAAAGCTGAAGCTTGAAGATCCAAGAAATAATATTTAAGCTGTAACCCACCAACCCCACCCCCAACACGCAAGCATGGATTCATTTAATAGGCTTGTCACAGGGATCCAAATATTAAGTATAGGCGGGCCCATTCATCTGTGTGAATCAAAATTTGATTAATTAGTATTAAAAGGGTTCAATCACTTGACCATATGGTCAAACCTGCTCTAATACCATGTTAAATTACCTCTTGACCCAAAAGCTTAATCTTGAAGATAAGGGCCCAGACAATAGTATTTCAGCTTTAACACTTCTCTTATGTAAGCAAAAATGTTTTACTATTAATATTAATAAGACTAAACAGTCATGTAAACAGATCAAATAGCCCTAATTTAATCCCAAATACCTATACCACCAAACCTAATCAACTAATCCTTCAACAAAAAAATCCTAACCTTATTATTCAATTATAATGGAATCAGAATCTCGAAAGATTTTTGGAACCAATCAAGCAGTCTTGCATAAACCTATATGCAAAAGTGGATAACATTTATGTATTCATCAATGAGTACTGCTTCACACTCCAAACATTAACTGAAATGAAACAAATTGCTTGATTAGAGCACCCATGCAACAAAAGCATCTGTCATCATCAAGTGCATGCATATGGTAATTTAGGCACATAAATTCTCAATGGAAGCAAAAAGAGATAGAAAGTCCATGCAATCATTCTATTGTGATGCTAAATACGCACAGCACAAGAAATGAGCTAAATAGATGTCAACAGACTAATTAATGCCTAATGAATGTAACACTAAATTCACCAGAACTCAAAATTGTTACTTGACAAACAAATTTCTTTATGTAGGATATTCAGTATAATTACAGGAGTTAAGAAACAGGTGTACTAACCAAGTCAGAAACATGGGCCTATACTTGGAAGCATATGTTCCCTGGATACATTTGTCAGGAAAAATTACAATATACACAGTCCTGCCAAGAGTCTCCATAAGCTCTAACATTGCGTGGTAAATGGGTTTTCCCAGAATATGAACCTTCCTTTGGTGTAGAATATAATGTAAATTTGAAACTTGTTTCAAGATCCACAAACTGAAAACCATAGCAGACAAAGGATAAACAATCAGGTCAACACAGAGAGAGAAGAGAGAGAGAGAGAGAGAGAGAGAGAGAGAGAGAGAGAGAATGAAAGAGAGAGAGGAGTGGAGAGGGGGCAAGGCACAATAGCCGTAAAGAAATGAAAACTTACACTAAGCACTTGATGAGGCTTCAGGCTCAGTCTTAGGCCGGTCTCCAACAATTAAGTGCTGACATGTCTGGTCTACACGGCAACATCTGGGAAACACCATGACCTGGAATATTACAACCATCAAGTCAGTTTTTGATTGTAGAGGAGCTCAAATTTACTTGAACTCACTTTGAACAAAACAAGTTAAGCCTTTCTAAAAGGTGAGGTCACCTGGAATTTGAGGTGCTGGCAAATTACTGGTCTGAAAACCAATATTATTTGTGGGTTGTCTTTCAACAGGGGGCCGAAAATAACCTGTCACAAAAAAGTGCAAGTACAAGATACATTAAAATGCACAAGTACAAGCATGTATGACATCTTCAGTAGTTTAACTAAAAAACATGAACTGCAAGTACAAGATACATAACAAATGTGCACAAGGATAAGCAAGCACAAATTAAAAGGTCCACATTACATCTATGCATGAATAAGCATGTATGCAAACAACATACATAATGTTTTCATATAGAAAACAAGAAACAAATTTAGCAATGACAAAAATGAGTTATATTCACCATGGACCAGTGGTAATCCACCTAGGTACACCAGAAGATTACAAAAGGAAATATACCAAAGAACAGTAAACTAAAACTAAACAACATTACAAATCATATGAATTAAAAAAGAAATTAAGAATTTAAAAAATTAAGAAAAAAAACCTGAAAATGCTTAGAAATCGAAGCCCACAAAAATACAGAGTTGAACTTTGTACCATAAGAAATCAAGCCTCATAACTTGCATGTTCAAAAATTCTTCCAATCCTCTCGCTCAAAAAAAAAACCAATGCACAGCATTTCCATAAACCCGAAACATTTTTCCACCCCTAAGAGTGAAGTGATTTTCCATTAATAATCTTTTTTTTCTGATAATGAAACACAACTTGGTGAAACATCCCAGGAAATTGTAACTACTTTAAAGTGCTTGTAAACATGATCATGTACATGTGATCTATCCAGAACATGAAACCTAGCGAAAGCATTTCAGACTAGCCTCGGAAAAACCTGTTCTGACTCTCTTAAATTCTAGATTCCAAGCTTCAAGCAAAGCCAAAACATGGGAAGTAACACTTGTTAAATTTATTGAAGATATGCCCAACCTCTAATACTCGTATAATCCTTTCTTATCATTCTGGCAACCAATAGTTTTAAATAACCTACTCAAAAAGAGCATACTGAGGACTTTTTTCCCCCTCGATAATGAAACACAGAACCTGGGGAAACAACCCAAGAAATTCTATCTACTTTAAAGATCTCGTGAATATGATCATGTACATGTGACCTACCCAAAAAATCAAACTTAGAGAAAGCATTTCAGACTAGGCTTGGAAAGCCTCTTCTGACCCTCTTAAATTCTAGATTCCAAGCTTCCAGCCAAAAGGGAAGTAAAACTGGTTAAACTAATTGAAGATATACCAAACCCATAATACTCATATAATCCTTTGTTATCATTTCTGGCAACCAATAGTTTTAAATGACCTACTCAAAAAGAGCTTACTCAAACTACCATGACATTGGCAAAAGCATCACAATTGCAGAAGTGATTATCCAAAACAATTCATGCTGGATAAGAACAGGGTACTTAGGAGAAATGAACAATTGAATATAGAAGTCAATATCATTCGATAAATTAAATTATAAACATAGGGGTCGTGATTTAAAGAGCAGAAAAAGAGAGCATAGAATAGAAGCAAATCGGGCCTTGCTGAGCTACTGGTTTCTAACAATTGCATTGCAACAACAATATATTTTAGCAAATAAGTCACTCTGGTGATATTATTTCAGCTCAGCATCTGCGATGAAAATTTGGAAGGTATGTCTCCATATACATGATAACACCTGCTTACCTTCCTGGACAAATGGAGGGCCTGACTGAGGCGGAGTTCTCCTTCCACCCATCCATAC